>LPNX010700999.1:5901-17485 GCA_001517045.1 Pseudotsuga menziesii
TTGGTTTTAATGTGGTCTCGTATTTCACATTGAAAAGATGTTTTTCAGTCCTTCAATACCTATGATTCTTAGAGATGAAGTGTTTATACTCATCAAACACCTCATTTCCTAAACTTCTTGAACATCAAGATTTCAACTTAGGACCACAAAATGGACATGAAAGTGTTTCATTTATTTGAATACCTATCAAAGACTGATTAACTATGTCAATTATAATTATATATAATGAATGGACTATTTTAAAAACACGCATGATTAATATATCAACTTCATAAAATTAAATACTATTAAAGTGGACATTATAATTACATGCCATAAAAATGTGTTAGTCCTAGGGTGACATGAATTGTCCATACAAGCATTGCATAGAATTGAAATTGCCTTTGGTGTATTGGTCTAGAGATATCATACATAGTGATGCCATTCGATGACTTTAGTAGCTCCTCAATAAGAGGTTAGATATATACATTCATATAATTAACTTGGTACTTACCTAATTGATTTGAAAATATAAACTACATAATTATTGCAACCATTTTAAATATATAAATAATATATATGAGTGAATGAAAAAAAAATATGACATTGTGCAACAAATACGACAAATGAGATGTTATTGTGTTAAAAAAAAAGGTTGTGTAAACAAATACCTGGAATAATCACTACCAACATTATGTGCTCCCTCTTTATTGACATCCATAAAGAAATGTAATTGTTGATAACCAAAATAGGCCACACTCAGTTGATAGATTTCATCTCTGCAAATGGATTGACACTACCTACTGCCAAAGAAAGACTAACATTACAAGGTTCTTTTTTAAAGTGTGGTCAATTTTCCTCCATGTCTCTAAATGCATAACCGTCTGCAGGCATTCGAAAAATGTTATCTTCATTTTTTTTCATGCATGGTAATCCATAAATTGTTCTCTGTTTTTGCACCTTAATAGCCATTGCAAACATTGAATAATGGGAATATAAAAAGGAACCTTGAGAGACACTTTTTTTGTTTCTTGATTTGTTCTATATTTAATGCTATGTCATTCTGGGCATTCTGCTTCAAATTCATCTTGTTTATAATTTATAATATGATCATTGGGGTATGCATCAATTGTTTGATATCGCATTCCTATCTTTTTCCTGATGGCATATAAATCTTGATATGTGCAAGGTAAAATATTTGACGGTGGTAACAATAATTTAGCTATCTAGCTACAAAAAAAAACTAGTTAAATGATATATAAAATATATTAATGAAACATATTTAATCCTTATTAATTTTACTTATGTGGTAACAATGAAATTATCATAGGAACAAAGATAACTTGTATCATGATCATATATATGTGATGAAATATATTACATACCTTAACATCTGTGTGACTGATGTGTTTGAAAGAACATTCATAACCTTCAAGTTTAGTGTCAGCAATATAACAAAGAGAAGAGTTGTGTTGGAACCATCAATGAGGATTTGTATGCCTTCTCAAGTAGAGGTAAACCATGAACATCATCAAAGTCGTGATTTTCAGGATCATCATCATCATCATTCATTCTAATATTAAATGCATCATGGATCAATGTATTTGTACCATCATATCCAACTATGTTATCAGTATGATCATCTACTTCAATATTTTCACTAACTTGATATTCAATATTCATAGCTCCATGTTCCTCTGGTGCTTATTTTGCAAGCACGTCCTCTGAGCGATATGCCTTAGGAGGCCTTTCCTTTATAATTACAAACCATCAAGAGATATTGAGATATTAGTATAAATATAACAAATATTAAAATGATACATACATTTACAAAAACGATCAATATAAAGACATATATAATGAAGAACTTACCAATGGACGGTATTCATGCCCCCCCCTCAATGTGTTCATGTTCCCTACAATGTATTTTAGTTGTTGCAATATTTATTGTTCTCATTTTAAAACCCTTGCATTGACTACACTGACAATAACATTTCCCATCACCCTTTCTTTTTACTTCACCACACAATCTAGCAAGTAATTCTCAATTTCGTTTCTCTGGATCAGGAATATTGTTATGTGACATTTTCTTTTACCAAGCTTAACCGATTATTATTGATCTTAAAAAAACAAATTTCATACTTCACTATTTATAATGAGAGTAACAGTTGAAATAATTCTATATTTTTTAACGAAAAATAGTTTGTGAAAAGGTTATAACCTTCAGAAACTGTCGCTAGTATAGCAAATATGTCTTAATATTTCTAAAATTCCAAGTTTCTTAGAAAAAAATGTCATCAGATATCCAATGACATTTGACTATTACCGTTAGAAAATATCAATATTTAAATGTTGGATCTTCGACAACCATCAGATATCCAATGATAGTCGGTGTCAAATTAAAAAAAAAATCCAGAATTTTAAAGGCAATATCCAATGACAAAGTCAACTTTTTTGGTTTTTGTCGGATGGCGTCGTATGATTTTGGGTTCAAATCTAGTTTGTAAGGTTTATGGATTTAGGTATCATTAGGTAGGAACTATAGTGGTTAGCAATTATAGAGTATAATGGTGAAAAGGGTTAAAGGTGGTAGGAAATAATTTTTCTGGGTTATAAGGTTTAAGGATTAAAATAATTAATGATTATAAAAATTATTGTTTATGGGTTACTGTGGTTAGGGGTTGGAGGGTATTAATTAAGTGTTATAGGGATCGATGGTGATGATGATGATGAGGATGATGATGATGACGAAAATGACAATGATGGTGATGATCATGGTCATGATCATCATGATCATCATGACAATGCTGGAAATGATGTTGTCAATGAGGATTACGTTGATGAAATTATAAAATTATTTTGGGATGTATTAACTTAATCAAATTAATCATGGTTTAATCATGTAGTTGGGATAATTTGATCTTTGTTGGCATGGATGGACAAATTGGGTTACGATGTATTTTATATTGATGATGATGATGGAAATTATGGAAACCATGTCGATGATGGCAATGACTAGTCCCGAAACCCTCCCCATACCGTGAAGGCATGCTTCTACCCTAACGATTTCAAATTTCAATGCATACATGCACATTTCGAAGAAATTTCAATGTTGGCCCCATTCACTGGTCACTTGTACTATAACGATGGTTACAACAATGGTATAAACCTAAATGAGCTCCTCTTGGTTTTGAGAATAATTTATTCTCTAATGAATAAGACCAACCACATGTAGGTGGAAGATCTCATGGCCCTCCCCGCTGCCCACATCATTCTTAATTCCCTAATACCCAAGTTCTCATGATAAATAATATGTAACACACAACATAGAAAATGGCATAAACATATCGTCGCTATTACAACGAGATGGCATCAAAATCTCGACAATAATGGGATACAGTCGATATATTGACGAAAATGGGGGCTTGTGAAAAAAATATATTTTTTCACACTTTTAATGCATTTTTTGATGAAAACATTGATTTGATCTAAATTGTCACAAAATTTTGTCAAATTTTAAGCCATATGTACTAATGAGTTTTCTAACCAAAATTTGCAACATAGATCTATACCAAAATAGTGTGTAACTCTTACTTCCATGCATCACACACTCTTCTGAAAGTTTGACAATCTTGTTGTATCATTCTCCTCCATTAATATTTTGATGTACAATCTCATTCAATTATGCTCCAAACATTTAGACTATCGAACTAGCCATAGTTTATGAAATCATGAATCCATGGCTAGTAGCACAACCACCTTATAATATAGGACACATCCCATCCAACAATTGATAATTGTTGCATACAATAAACTAGGCATGGATTTTGAGGATCGAACCTGAGAAGACAAGGTTGTGGAGCAGAATTTTAAAAGCTTGCACAATATCTCGATGGCCTCTAGCCTACAACGATGAAGAAAATCCCCATGTGTGAATCCAAGAGAAGGGATGTTATTATGAAAGGAAGAGTAGCGATGAAAATGAAACCATCCTATGATCCAAGGAAACGAGAAATTAAGTCTTCTTCCCAAATGCATTCATGCTAGAAAATAAGAATTTAAGTATTGAGATCATATCAGTTAATTGTATAGTTTCTCGAAGATCCAAACCTCATAATCACACTTTTAATAAATTATTTAAAATCATTACGAAACAAATTAATAAACATTAAAAAAGTTATTTTCATTTAATTTTTTTATTATAAAGAACTATATTGAAGAAAAAATAATTTAATAAGCAAAGTCATAAGCACCCTACCATCTATTCCAATTGATCTAGTAAAATAATCATCCGTTGATCCAGTTGCCTCGGTGAACCAGTTTCTCTATACCAAGCAAATGATCCTGCAAGGGAAAAAGCATTACCAGCGGCTAAGGTAGCAGATCCCATTGCATAAGTTGCATAAGTGGCAAAGAAAGCAACAAAGCAAGCAGAGTAATAGCCAGAGATCGAGCAGATTTAGGTTGTTCCATAAGCTCCTTAGCTTTATAATTGAATGAGGTTTCATTATTGACTTTTCCAATTTTATTCATGTATGAATTTAAATATGAATTAATTGTATTTGGGTCCATATATCTAGGAGAGTGAAAGTTAAGTTGTATGTTGTGGATGCGTTCAAAGTTGAAGATAAATCAACTAAATAGAAAAAGCTACATATAATGCAACAACATTTAAACTTAATTTTAAATGTTTTAAATTTTCTTTATAATTTAAAATTTGAAAAATAATTTTAAATTTTGATAAATAATGATGATGTAATGTGTGCAAGAGTCTCTCAAGGCTTCTGCCTTTGTTGCCACCTCATCCTCCATTTTCAACTATCTAAATACCAGCAAAAATTGGAGCAGCTTTTTAAATGTAAAGTTGCAAAATAATATCAATAATTTTCTTTATTAAATGAAAGATACAAAATTATTATATTTTGCATGGCAAAAATGATTAATTACCTTTCTATGAAGGATAAAATAGGCCTGAAGAGCAATGAAAGGGTTCAAATTTGAAGTCTCAATTTCATCCATTTGTACAAGATCTTAGGTTACAAAACTTGACATAAAACAAGTACAAATAGCTGTCGATCATTTAACTTGCAGCCGAATAAATACATCACAACAGTGAACATCCGACAACCTTTCTTCTGAGAGTTCGTCGTCCCAGTACAACAGATAAGAAATCGAATGCCCAATGCCAAAGAATTTAATTATGGGCGCATTGAGCCATGAGTTCTTCAGGTTCCTGTGCATTGAAATGCTCCATAATGAGCTTCAGAACTTCTCTGTTCTTGCATGGAAGGGATTCAACGTGACAGTTCTAATTTTGATGGGTAAATAGACGTTAACCTTGTACGTTTCTGGAAATGACGTCGCTCTCAGATTCAACGGGTACATGCACAGGCCAAACGTGTCAAGAACTGGAATAAATTCTGCTATCAGTTCCACCTACTAGGTAAAACGAGTAAAACAAAAAAATGTTCCCAATACTGCACTTAGGTCTGTCGCTAGCGTCAATTAATAGCATGACAGGTCCAGTGGCAGGAGCTATCCATTGAGCTGCAAAGCATTTAATGCTGCTGCAGCAGGCTTGATAACCGTCATCAAGCCTGCTGCAGCAGCATTAAATGCTTTGCAGCTCAATGGATAGCTCTTGCCAGGTCCAGTCCCCTCAGAAATTTGAATTGTTATCAAGCCTGCTGCAGCAGCATTAAATGCTTTGCAGCTCAATGGATAGCTCTTGCCAAGTCCAGTCCCCTCAGAAATTTGAATTGAATTGCATTTGTGATTTTTTCGGCAAGAGCTATCTATTGAGCTGCAGAGCATTTAATAAAACTGCAGTAAGCTTGATGATCGTTGGATTTTAAGCTGTTCGAAATCCAACTATCATCAAGCCTATTGCAACCGCATTAAATGCTCTGCGGCTCAATGAATAGCTCTTCCCATGGATCTTTCAATAAACTGTATGTGCAGTTCCTTCCAATTTCTGAAATTATTGAATGCAACAAATAATTCTCAAGGAAAAACAGATACCGATGAAAGTTGGAACTGGGAAAATTGAGGTATGTCACATGAGTGGCAATTATAGATGAAGTGGGCTTTAGGTTTGGAGTTGGAAATCAATTCCATTTGTTGGTAATCATAAATGTGTTGGATGGAGGTAGGGGTTTTTATTTGAGAATTTGGGGTGAGCTGTGGTCTATACTTCAAGATTGCAGGAGGATGAGACAACAAGTCTACTCTCGATATTGATTTTATGGTAATAGTTTGAAATTCCAAAAAAATAATTAATAAAAAAATAATTAGTAGCTAATGAATGGATAACTAGTAGGGATGCATGGATAACTCACAGTGGATGAATGGATAACTATTAACCATGCATGGATAACTCATAGCTGATGAATTGATAACCAATACTTCATGGCAAATAACTATAAAAATGTGAAATAAAAAAAATATAAAAAGTAACTTATGGTTGATATATGGATAGCAAGAAGATTGTTGGTGATAAGATGTATCTAGACATGGATGACTAGAGTTGAACAGGTTTAACTAAAAGAATAAGAGACATTATATATATATATATATATATATATATATGTTTTACATTCCATCACTATCTCTTAACCATTTGATCCCTATTAGCAAACTATGTAGGTGTGCTAATTATATTAATTTAGAGTTTTTTAATATCTTTATATGGAGAGACCATCTTCTATGTACGCTTAGCTTAGCTAATAAATACGCGCCCTATGAAGAAAATTGGTTATTTATATTTATTATTATTATTATTATTATTTAAGTATACATGTAATCATTATCTATGAAATCATTTTGACAATATTTCTATCATATTAAAATTGGTTGTAAGTTAAATTGTTATTGGATATATATATTTAGCGTGCTCCAAGGGTAATTAAGGGCATTGAATCCAATTAAATTGGAATACATATATATTTCGTTTTGAATTTTAGTTTAGTTAGGAGACACTTAAAAATTCATCCATGCTAAGGGTTGGGGTGGCCAAGGTGACCTTGCAAGTCAAGTGACTTGAAGCCTTTTTTTTCACCCAAAAAAAACATACTCTTGCCATTCATTCTAAAATAAAAAAGTACATCACTAAACCAATCAGTAGAAAAGTACTAATAGTCCAAACAAAACATCACAATAAGCATCAAAACATCCATCCCAAGAATACATTAGACAATCATCTCATGAAGACCTAAAAAACTAGTCTTATGACTCATAGATACCCAAAAACAACCCACAAAGTTGAGATCATGAAAATAGCATAATCACCTAGTTACATCAAAAATAAATCTATTGACCCTTTATCTTCCAAGGAGTTTTCCACAAACTCCTCCGTGATTAGAAAGCCCTCTTCTTTCAATGTCTCTTTTGATAGTGAATTAACTTCTTCATTAATCTCACGGTATATATGATTGATGCTAATCTGATCAAAAGAAGACATGAGCTCTCTAGTTTTCCAACACCAGCTAATGAGAGTAATCACCTGAAGATTGAACTGAACATTGGCTCAATTGACAATCACCAAAGAATCCCCATAGAATTTTAAGGAGTCAATCCCAAATGATAAGGCCACCCTACATAAGCACCATAAATCCAACAACTCCGCCTTAGTGTTGAAATCATGACCACAGTTCAGTTTGAAATTGAAAAAGTGATTCTCATTAAGCCTAAGGACCAGACCAGGAGCACATAAACCATCATTTGCAGCTCCATTAAAGAAACCAACAACTTCCTAAGAAAAAGGTACGACCTCCACTTGTCTAATTTTGGAACTTTTCCCATAACTTGAAACAATAATCTGTATAAACATTGATGATCCGCACACATACCTCTTCAATGATCATATTTTTGTCTTCGAAAATGAGACAATTTATAGCTTTCCATATTCCCCATGAAATGTAAGTGGGTAAAGTATTGTGCTCTTTACAATTGTTAAACAAACAAAAGAAGTTATGTTAAAAGGAATGCATCTACCATGGCCATGGATAATTTTAAGGGCTATATACAACCCATGGGCTATATTATAGAGGTTACAAGAATTTAGTGGGTTATTTTCTTATATGGAAATGATTTTTTAATCTAAAATATATTCGCTCAATATTTATTAGAAAAAAATAAAATCCAAAATGAATAGCCTCCCTATATTAATGAGGAAAATGAAAAAAACTATTTTTGTCGTAGCGAAATCTCCCTCAAATCTATCTTTCACCCTTAATTTCTAGAGAAATTCTAGTGAAATCACTCCTTCGCCCCCAATTTTCAGTAATGGAGGCTCCCAAGGGCTATTTTTCTCTCCATTTTCCTCGTAATTTAGGCATATGGTTGTATTCGCGAGTATTTTTAGTCAACTACATGTGATACCTTCTTCCATCCCTTGATTTCCAATATTGGAGGGAAAACAAGGGGTCATTTTGTTCTATATAAAGGCTACAATGATTCATGCTCCACCCACATCGGATTGCGCTTACAAGGTTAAGGATCTAGTTGATGCAATTACACTTTTCATTCTTAGTTTTCTCGACATTTTAATCTTCGCATAACATCTCCATTGTCGAAAGCTAAGGCCTTGAAGGGGCATGTTGCACAAGCAATTTATTAGAGAATACAAAATCACATCATGTTTTTTATCCAGTAATTAACGTGGTATGCTTTTTATCATGCTTTTATGCTTATGATCCACAATTACAATACATTATTATATTGTAAACTTACATTTTATCATTCTTTTTTATCATGGATGCTTTTTGAGGCCAGTTGAATTCCAGGGAACTCTTGATTCTTAGGGATTATTTGGTGGTATTAGGGTTGTATTCTGTCATAGGAGTATTGATCTCATGAAAGTGTTATAGATCCCAAAAGATATGATTTATTTCATGCCTTGCCATGTTTAAACTATCTATTGACATTTATATGTTGTTAGTGGATGCTACTCTTGATGGAGAGACACCACATGTTTTTTATATATTTAAATTGAATTTGACATAGTAGTTTAAAATGTGCTTTTATTAGGATCGTGTTCTGCAATTAGTATTGGGGTGTGTGCAAGAAGTTGAGGGACCTTTTAGATGCAATCCTAGTTTTCAAAAACAAGATCACGTTACCAAAAAATACATCAACCCGAGCCTGACATAGCACTTGGTATGTTCAACCCGAGCCTGACATGTCATGGGACATGTAAGATAGGAAGACATATCGCGTACGCGTTATATAACTACAAAACGCGCTCGCGATATGTAGTTATAAAACCCGTACGCGATTTGTAAATCATAAAAAAAAATTAAATACATTTCAAATTTTTTCAATTTTTAATCTACAATTTCTAGTAATTATATATTTGTATAGTCTAATAAATCAAACTTGTTATTTGTTAACTCAATTTATTTTATATATTAAATTATATATTTATATAGTTTAATAAATCAAATTTATTATTTTGTTTACTAAATTTTTTTTTATATTACATAAAAATTTAAACTTAAATCTCAATTTAGTTATAAATATTTATTTATTTATATATTTTCTAATTAAATTATACTTAACATGTTATAATAAATGGATCAACCATTACATCATAAAACCCCACTCAACAATAAGCTAATTCAAATAAAGTTGTTTTAGTTTAAAATTTTTTATGGATGGATAATTGATAATGATTAAATAATAATAAAAAGGAAATGGACCTATAAGTTACATTTCAAAGGAAATTTTTTCAAATATATATTTACAATAAAGTGCACATTTTTTAATTATTCTAAATGTTTTTGATGTTGATGGTGATGATGAATGATGATGATGATGATGACGATGATGAAGGTGATGATGATGATGAGGATGATGATGATGATGTTCATGATGTTGATGATGATGATGATGATGAGGATGATGATGATGAGGATGTTCATGGTGATGATGATCATGTTGATGATGATGATGATGATGATGATGAGGATGATGATGATGATGTTCACGATGTTTATGGGCATGATGAATGATGATGATGATGATGATGATGATGTTCATGATGTTGATGGTGATGAGGATGATGATGATGTTCATGATGTTCATGATGAGGAGGATGAGGATGATGATGATGATGATGATGTTCATGATGTTGACGGTGATGATGATGACAAGGATGATGATGATGATGATGAGGATGATGATGATGATGTTCATGGTGATGATGATAATGATGGTGATGATGATGATCATGTTGATGATGATGATGATGAGGATGAGGATGAGGATGAGGATGACGATGACGATGACGATGACGATGATGATGTTCATGATGTTGACGGTGATGATGATGAGGAGGAGGATGATGATGATGAGGATGATGATGATGATGTTCATGATGTTGATGGTGGTGATGATGATGAGGATGATGATGATGTTCATGATGTTGATGATGAGGATGATGAGGGTGATGAGGATGATGATGATGATGTTCATGATGTTGATGGTGATGATGAGGATGAGGATGATGTTCATGATGTTGATGATGATGATGTTGATGATGTTGATGGTGATGATGATGATCATGTTGATGATGGTGATGATGATGATGATGATGAAGGTGATGATGAAGATGAGGATGAGGATGATGAGGATGATTATGAGGATGATGTTGTTGGAGATGATGATGATGAGGATGATGATGATGATGATGATGAAGGTGATGATGATGAGGATGATGATGATTATGTTCATTATGTTGATGGTGATGATGATGATGGGGATGATGATGATGAATGATGATGATGTTGATGATGTTGATGGTGATGATGATGATGATGATGATGATGTTCATGATGTTGATGGTGATGAGGATGAGGATGAGGATGATGATGTTCATGATGTTGATGGTGATGATGATGAGGATGATGATGAGGATGATGATGATGATGACGATGCCGATGATGAAGGTGATGATGATGATGAGGATGATGATGATGATGTTCATGGTGATGATGGTGATGATGATGATGAGGATGATGATGATGATGTTCATGGTGATGATGGTGATGATGATGATGAGGATGATGATGATGTTCATGATGTTCATGATGTTGATGATGAGGATGATGATGATGATGGTGATGGTGATGATGATGACGTTCACGATGTTGATGGTGATGATGAATGATGATGAATGATGATGATGATCATTGACGATGATGAAGGTGATGATGATGATGATGATGAATGATGATGATGTTCATGATGTTGATGGTGATGATGATGATGATGATGGTGATGATTATGATAAGGATGATGATGATGATGATGTTCATGATGTTCATGATGATGAACATGGCGATGGTGATGATGATGTTCATGATGTTGATGGTGATGATGATGATGATGATGATGATGAAGTTGAAGATGATGGTGATGATGATGGTGAAGATGATGATCATGTTGATGATGATGATGATGATGAAGGTGATGATGATGAGGAGGAGGAGGAGGATGACAATGAGGATGATGATGATGATGTTCATGATGTTGAGGATGATGATGATGATGAGGATGATGATGATGATGAAGGTGATGATGATGATGAGGATGATGATGATGATGT
>LPNX010701022.1:0-14476 GCA_001517045.1 Pseudotsuga menziesii
TCGTTAGAAGGTCTTTTAGCTTTTGGATTGACACCCTTTTTCAAAAGATTGTTTTTCACAGACTTTTCAATGTACTTATCGTCTTCTTCGTCCTCGAAGGTTGCGAAGTCAGAGTGAATGATACCTTCTTCCAAAGCTTCCTTTCTAGCAGCAGTTTCCTTTTCTTTTGCACTTGCTTGGTTATCATCAAACGAAGATGGACCGATCTTTTGGAATTTAGCGACAAAGAACCCATCGACGTTGTACGTATGTGGATAGTACCTCCTCGCTAATTTCACACTAGGATGAAACTTTTTGCCTCTGTAACTAGTAAACGCTTCTTTACCGATCGCTAAACCAGTATCGACTAACTTGACATTCGGTCTTTTTCTCAATGCATAGTCTATGACAGCTTCGTCCTCTTCCACTGCAACAGAACATGTCGAATATACTATTACACCACCATGTTTCGAGTTGCAATCAACAGAATCAATAGCGGATAGAAGCAATTGTTTTTGTAGATGTGGAATTTGAATGAAGTCCTTCTCGGTACGAGACACCTTGACAGATTGGTCCTTACCGATAACACCAGTACCGGAACATGGGGCATCCAGTAAAATTCTGTCAAAACCTCCAATTACCTTAGGGAACTCACGGGCATCGTAATTGCATACAATAGTGTTGGTACAGCCTAGACGGTGGATATTAGCAATTAAAGATTTTGTTCTAGATTTATTTGCGTCGTTAGCGAAAACACAACCTGTGTTTTTCATCATAGCTGATATATAAGTGGTCTTACCACCTGGAGCAGCTGCCATATCCAAGATACGTTCATTTTCATGAGGATCTAGAGCAATAACTGGTAGAAAAGATGATGCCGCTTGTAAAATATAGTGACCTGCCAAATATTCTGGCGTAGCACCAATTGGGACTTGGGAATCGAATATTTGAAGACCAACTTTAGTCCAAGAACCAATAGGTTGTAGATTAACACCTCTATTCACAAGAGTTTGAGCTAAGTCTCTCCTTCTGGTCTTCAAGGTGTTGGTTCTGATGGTTATTGGTCTTGCAATTTCATTGGCTTCGAAAAACTCCATCGCCTCTGCTGGTGAGAATAGATTGAATAACTTTTCCGCCAAAAATGGTGTATAACCAAAGTACTCACAAATATCTTTCAAAAGTCTGTCAACGTATTCTCCTCTCGATCTGCCTTCTGCACCAAGAGTCTTAAAATTTTCCAAAACCTTTACAATTTCAATCATTCTTGTTCTTGTGGAAGTTAAATTAGGAGTTTCTTGTGCCATCATTTCTTCCTGCTCCTCAGTGGGCAATATGTCTGCTCTTGGTTGCATGTTCTCCGCTTCCACTAACTCCATTTCGGCTTCTTCAGCTTCTTCAGCTTCTTCCTCATCAAGTTTCTTAGAAAGAGCTTCCATGTTTTGTGCATTTAGTTCTTCAAGATCAGCCTCATCGTCGTCATCTGAAAAAATTGGGTGGGCGTCATTATCTTCATCTTCATCGTAATCATATTCTTGTTCCAAGTCAAATTCATCTTTTAGTTCTTCATCCACCGATCCTGCTTCATCGTCATCTTCTTCATCATCAAACAAAGATTTCCTGGCTTTTGATAATTCTTCAAGATCAACTTCTGGCAAATCCTTATCCTCTTCAACAACTTCTTCTTCCTCTTTTCTAGATTTCTTGAATGGCTTCGACTTCTTTTTCTTTCTATCAGAAACTTCATCCCCTTGCGTGGTAGAAGGTCTCTTTCCTTTTTCTAGCTTTCTATTAGCCTTCTTTTCCTTTCTTGCCTGAAACTCCTCCAGGGTTGGTGGGGCGGCTTGCTTGTTCTTATGACGTCTACTACCCATTTCCTATTATATGTATATGTAATTCTAATATTAGCCAACACAAGGGGAATTCCGCCAGAACTACAAATCTATATACCTTAACGACAACTGTATTTGCAGCTCAGCTCATCTTAAACTTATTCTGCGATGAGATGAAAAATTTTTTCAGAAAACGTGAAACTGGGTAACGGTTTTGTATAATCTGAAAAATTTCATCAAAAAAAAAAAAAAGTCGATGAGGTGTATAATAACAATAATAGTATTCAACTTTAAACTCTTTGGCACTTTGGATCCTACTCACATTGTTGCAAACGAATTGGACAAATTTTTTTGAATTTAGTGCACAATGAATGCTTTGACAACCATAGATTTTAATCAGCACGTTATCGTCCGGCTGCCATCAAAAAATTACAAGATAGTGGAACTAAAGCCCAACACCTCTGTATCATTAGGAAAATTCGGTGCTTTCGAGGTTAATGACATAATTGGTTATCCTTTCGGGTTGACTTTCGAGATATATTATGATGGCGAAGAGGTTTCATCCGATGAAAATAGAGATTCGAAACCAAAGAACAAAATTCCCATCGGGAAAGTAAGGCTATTATCGCAGGAGATCAAAGATGTCAATAATGATAAAGACGATGGTCAAAGCGAGCCTCCTTTATCTATTAAGGAAAAATCTGTGTCTCTTGAATTGTCTAGCATTGACAGCAGTGCTACGAATCAGAATCTGGTTAACATGGGCAGCAAGGCCCAAGAGTTAACCGTTGAAGAAATTGAAAAAATGAAACAAGAATCTTTATCTAGTAAAGAAATAATCGACAAAATTATCAAATCTCACAAAAGTTTTCACAACAAGACCGTATATTCTCAAGAGAAATATGTGAATAGGAAGAAACAAAAATTCGCCAAGTACTTCACCGTTGAGTATTTAAGTAGCTCTAACCTTTTACAATTCTTAATCGACAAAGGCGATATACAAAGGGTATTGGATATGTCTCAGGAATCGATGGGGATGCTGTTAAATCTTGCGAACATCCAATCAGAAGGCAACTATCTCTGTATGGATGAAACGGGTGGTTTATTGGTTTACTTTCTGTTGGAAAGAATGTTTGGCGGTGACAATGAAAGCAAATCCAAGGGCAAAGTCATAGTTATTCACGAAAATGAACATGCCAACTTGGATTTGTTGAAGTTTGCTAATTATTCTGAGAAATTTATTAAAGAGCATGTACACACCATTTCTCTATTAGATTTTTTTGAACCGCCTACACTGCAAGAGATTCAGAGCAGATTTACACCATTACCTAAAGAAGAAGCCCGTGCATTAAAAGGTGGTAAGAAAAACTCGTACTACCGAAAACTCAGATGGTACAATACACAATTGCAAATTTTAGAACTAACAGGAGAATTCCTATATGACGGTCTTGTAATGGCTACTACACTACATTTACCAACACTAGTGCCAAAGTTGGCCGAAAAAATCCATGGTTCAAGGCCGATTGTATGCTATGGTCAATTCAAAGAAACTTTGTTGGAATTAGCTCATACTTTATATTCAGACCTCAGGTTTTTAGCACCATCAATTTTGGAAACTAGATGTAGGCCGTACCAAAGTATAAGGGGTAAGCTACACCCTCTGATGACCATGAAAGGTGGTGGTGGATATCTAATGTGGTGTCACAGAGTCATCCCTGCTCCTGAACCTGTATCGGAAAACGCGACTGCAGCTGACTCCAGTGAAAAGCTTGCTGAACATGGAGCTAAGAAACAAAAAATATAAATGTCCACAGAGTGTTCCATTTGATAACTTCCAACAAAAAAACCTGAGAATATATATATTTACATTTATATACTTAGTTGCAATTAGCTTTGTGCCCACTGAGTGCGGCTGCTAAATGTCTTATAGTCCCGAAGGATGCAAAAATCTGGTGTAGTATTTGCCCTTTGGGAGTGGCCTTAAACCCATATACGACTCTTGCTTTCCCATTCGAGTCATATTTCAAACCAATAGACCAAATACGGCTGAGATATGAATCTTCTTTAATGCGCCTCTCCACGTAATTAAACTGTTCAACGTCTCCAATCTCATAAAAGAAGGAGTCTGTCTTCGGCAGCCAATAATTTACTAGATTTATATAGCATTCAAGCTCACCCACTAGCGCTAGCCTTGGTTCGAACAGCTTTACGGAAGTTTTAACATCTCTATTGAAGTCACGCTTTCGAATGTAGGGGGGATTACCGGTTAATATATCTATATGGGATGGATATTCATCGCTAGCTTTTGAGGACAATATATTATGTTGCACGAGCTTACCACCACTCACCTTGTTTTTCAGCATATTTTCTTTAACCAACTTAATTGCTCTTGTTGACACGTCAATGGCAGTGAACGTGCAATTTGCTATACCATGACTCAAAGCGAGAGCAATACACCCTGTTCCTGTAAACGTATCACAAATATGCAGTGGTATAGTATGCCTTGAAAGCATAGAGTTGTTTAGAGCTCTTATTATGGCCATCACCCATTCCTCGGTTTCCCATCTTGGTATAAGAACACCAGGCTTGCAAACTATGTCCAAGGCCCCAAACGGTTGCGATCTTAAGATGTACTGCAATGGGACGTGTTTGTATCTCTGTAAGCAAGCCCAGCGGATTGATTTATCCGGAGGCAGCTCTTCGGTGAGCCATTTGTACTCGAGTTTCGCTTGCTCGAGAGTCCTACATTCTGGAAGCAAAAGATGCAAACCAGGTCGTATTCTCGAAGCTTTTCTTATCAATGATGTAGATATTCGAGGCATATGTTCTTTCTAACCGTTTCTTTTTCGTTCCTACCATTCAACTATCGCTCCTTGTCTACGAGTTAAGGGGAAGAGAGTGCTGAGTTTCTAAAAGCACTTGAAAACGTAACAAGACATTGACCGTAGAGAGTCGGCAAAATAAAGTCGTTTATACACGTATGAGTTGTGTGTATTCAACTATGGAATAAATTGTTATAATGAGTATGTTGGTATAAAATAAGATGTGAAGTCGCTGGTTTGAGCACGTGATATGCACCTGACCTATAATATTTCGTACAAAATTATAGAAGGCCATCGAAAAAATAGAAAATTTTTTCATTTCTTGAAAAAGAAATGAAAAGGCAATAGAGCATCGGCAGGTATGGAAAGTATTTAACTTGCAGATCAATCCACGTACTTATATAACATGTAAAAACTTGCTACGTTTATATGTTGGTTAGGTAGTTCTTGTTTGATAAGGTGTGTAGTTCGTTTTTATAAATCAAAGTCACAAAAAGTCCTTTTCCCCATATATATTAGGCCCGAACAAGCGTCTTATTTGATAACTGTTACGTATTTATTTTTTTGTTATTTGTTACCATATCTTTTGATAGAACATAATTAAAAATTATCCAAACTGAATTCTACATCTTCCAACAACAATAATAAACGTCCAAAGATGGTTAAAGAAACTAAGTTTTACGATATTCTAGGTGTTTCAGTCACTGCCACTGATGTCGAAATTAAGAAAGCTTATAGAAAATGCGCCTTAAAATACCATCCAGATAAGAATCCAAGTGAGGAAGCTGCAGAAAAGTTCAAAGAAGCTTCAGCAGCCTATGAAATTTTATCAGATTCTGAAAAGAGAGAGATATATGACCAATTTGGTGAAGATGGTCTAAGTGGTGCTGGTGGCGCTGGCGGATTCCCAGGTGGTGGATTCGGTTTTGGTGACGATATCTTTTCCCAATTCTTTGGTGCTGGTGGCGCACAAAGACCAAGAGGTCCCCAAAGAGGTAAAGATATCAAGCATGAAATTTCTGCCTCACTTGAAGAATTATATAAGGGTAGGACAGCTAAGTTAGCCCTTAACAAACAGATCCTATGTAAAGAATGTGAAGGTCGTGGTGGTAAGAAAGGCGCCGTCAAGAAGTGTACCAGCTGTAATGGTCAAGGTATTAAATTTGTAACAAGACAAATGGGTCCAATGATCCAAAGATTCCAAACAGAGTGTGATGTCTGTCACGGTACTGGTGATATCATTGATCCTAAGGATCGTTGTAAATCTTGTAACGGTAAGAAAGTTGAAAACGAAAGGAAGATCCTAGAAGTCCATGTTGAACCAGGTATGAAAGATGGTCAAAGAATCGTTTTCAAAGGTGAAGCTGACCAAGCCCCAGATGTCATTCCAGGTGATGTTGTCTTCATAGTTTCTGAGAGACCACACAAGAGTTTCAAGAGAGATGGTGATGATTTAGTATATGAGGCTGAAATTGATCTATTGACTGCTATCGCTGGTGGTGAATTTGCATTGGAACATGTTTCTGGTGATTGGTTAAAGGTCGGTATTGTTCCAGGTGAAGTTATTGCCCCAGGTATGCGTAAGGTCATCGAAGGTAAAGGTATGCCAATTCCAAAATACGGTGGCTATGGTAATTTAATCATCAAATTTACTATCAAGTTCCCAGAAAACCATTTCACATCAGAAGAAAACTTGAAGAAGTTAGAAGAAATTTTGCCTCCAAGAATTGTCCCAGCCATTCCAAAGAAAGCTACTGTGGACGAATGTGTACTCGCAGACTTTGACCCAGCCAAATACAACAGAACACGGGCCTCCAGGGGTGGTGCAAACTATGATTCCGATGAAGAAGAACAAGGTGGCGAAGGTGTTCAATGTGCATCTCAATGATTTTCTTGATAAAAAAAGATCAACTTATTCACGATTCATTTATTCATCATACTTTTCACTTCAAAATACAGTTTTGTAGCTATACATATGTAAAGTAATAATGGTAGAAAATGCAGTTTACCAAAAAAAGTTCTAATTATGACGAAATCTTAAGGAAAGAGTAAAGCAGGGATTATATGCTGAAATTTCCACTGTATATATTTGCCACAGAAAACCATTTTTTGTATTAGGTATATTTAGTGCACCTTTAACATGTCAATAATTCAACGGAAAATTAACGAAGTAAATAATACATTAATTAGGAAAAATTTACATGAAAGTCTATAAGCTGTTTATAAAAAAAAATATGCAGGGATAAGTGTCTATCAAATTGAAGAATGCCAATTAATTATGATTATCGTTCTGGTCTCTTTTTGTTCCCTTTTTGGCTTTGACTGCCAAGGTGTTTAACCAAGACTATCTTTGTTGTTTCAATAATCTATCCTCCCTCCACTTCATACCATATTTCATCGGAATAAACATTAAGAAGTTGAAGAAAAATACCAGCGCACATAAAAATGTAAAAGTACCACCTACAGTCATCGCAGCTTTCATTTTGGCAAAGCAACCCATGAAGATGGTACTCAAACTGCACCGAACAAAGTTGAAACAACTACTTGCTGTAGATGATTTCGTTGGGTACAAATCGACCAATAACGTAGTTGATGTTGATAATGTACTCATAGCACAGTATGAACAGACAAATGAAGTAATTAAAATAGATTCGATCCTCCAGCCCTTATCTATACTCCAACCAAATAAAAGATAGGCTACGACGGCCAAGAAATTTTGGGGCAGAAGACAAACTAAACGGACTTTGAACATATTAATCTCTGCGTCTTGTGGAATCAACCCGTTAGCTTTGTCTTGCTCGAATTTCTTGATCTTTCTCTTGAAATACATGTCAATAATTCTACCTGTGAAGAAGGAACCCATTAAACCGCCAATACCACCGGGTAGATAACACACACCAATAATGACCAAATGATAGTTGTATGGCGCCACTGATAAACCGGATGAAATAGAGGAAAGCATTAACGTCCACATAGCAAATAAGAGCCCTGATGGAAATAAAGACAGAATAATTTCTGGCAATACAAGGATCTTCCCGGCGGATGACAAATCTAGTTTCGGAATGGTGGGATCTAATGTCTCATAATCAGGATTATCGTACTTGAATCTCCTTCTAACTGGGCCCAGTAGGAAAATCGGCGCTCTGTTGATGAATCTTTTAGGCTTAATGGAAAGGTTACCTGCAATGGTTCGCTTTGTTTCTGGCAAAATAAGAAAGGCAATTAGAAAACAACTTCCACAACCAATGGTCAAAAACCAAAAGATAGCTCTCCAATCCCACCTTGCAGTCAGGACGGCACCAATAAGACTACCAAAACATTGACCCAGTAAAACAAACCCTGAGGTGGCGCCAACAAATGTACCTCTTTCATGCTTCAAAGTGAAGTCCCCGACAACACCAGAACTGATTGCAATTGTGGGGGAAATACCAATACTCTGAATACACCTCAAGAAGATAATAACACCGTATGATGGAGCACATGCTAGCCCGATGGATGCAATAACGTATATCAGCATACCTGCTAAAATTATAGGTCTCCGTCCAAAGCAATCCGCCAGACCACCGCTAACTGTGGGAGATATACCTTGAAACAACAGATACACAACCACAGTAACGTTAACCATATTTTCATCCACATTAAATTGCTTTTCCAACTGCCTCAAAGCGGGATAATAGATCGGTGATCCCAATGAAGACCAAAAGCCACACATTGTTAGAATTGCAACCATTCCCCACTTCTGACCGTAACTTAGTAAAGTATATGGCGCTTTTGTCTCTGCAGTTATCTGTTGGGTTGGATCAACTTTATCATCACTGGAGTGAGAAGAAGTCTCAGAGTCTAAATCGCCTTCTATTTCCCTTGTGGTAGTCTTGGATAGAGTCCCGTGACTGTTGATATAAGCGCCTTCGAAATTTAGTTTTTCACTTTTCGTTTGACCATCTGGTTTTGTGTATTCTCTCGTCAGATGCTGCTCATTGTGAGTAGGATACATCTCAATATCTTCTGTGTATATACTGTTACTTCGTGACATTGCTGATTCGACTTTCTGAATCTAGCTTGGATTCTCAAAAAAATAAATTTATCTCCGTATAAATGCTAACTTTGTAAGCCTAGAAAAATCCATAATTTTATATAGAACGACAATATTAGCAATAAAAAGTTAGTAAAAAGTGTATAACCTTGACAGTGTTAAGCGTTATATAATATTGAGTATGATCAACTGTATCCTCGATGAGGGCAGAGAAGTTTCTTTTTCCTTGCCCTAAGGTGCCCGCAACTTCCCGGTGACGAGAAAAAGAAACGTTGGAACGGCTTCTCGTCTGAAGAAAACAATGCAGGCCGGGCATTTCACGGAACAAAAACGGTTCAATCAAGCCGGGTGATTCATAAATTATCCGATACCGGAACAAATCGGTGAGAGATTTTCCGATGGAGGACGGGTAACGAGCCGGTATTTACCGATCTATGGAGTTTCCGAGTCATTACGGGTCCTCTTGTTTTCGTGTATGCTCCCTTCCCCGTAAGAAGTATACGTAGGAAGTGCGGTCTGCGCTGGACAGTATAAAATGGAAACAGGAGTCATCGAGGGGCTCCGGATTTTTTTTTCTTTTTTTAGCATTTAGCCTAATTGCACATTGTGAATAGATTGCCGTAGTAGAAAAAAGCCTTAGGAGTAGATAGCATACGGCAACAGAACTACAAAAAAAAAAAGAGATTTGATGTCTTTTTTTTTTTGGGTGGTTTTTAGGACAATGAAAGAAGAGGTGTGCGATATATGTAGGTTTTCAAATGTCTTTAATATTACAAAATAATTTATGTCTTTGGAAGAATGATAAATAGAAACAAAGTAAAAAAAAATTGATATCAATCCGGCGTGGGTTTTAGTGTATGTATAAACAGACAATAAAATGGACGGGCAGAAAAGAATGGGGTAATAATACAATCAACTTACTCAACTGTTGATGCGCCTAAGTTTAGTTGTATAGAACAAACTTAGCTTTGCCAGCAGTAACGGAAACGGTGCAACCGTCAGAGCCACCGCTGAAGCTACCGTTTTCATAGATACATTCACCGTTGACTGTAGAAGAGTCATCAGCGGCGACAATTTTGACATTGAAATTCAATGCGTTACCGTTGTTTGGGTTGGGAATCAAAGAAAGGTAGGCGACACCATCAGAAGAACCAGCGCCAAAGTTCAATGGAGCCCAATTACCGACGCCTGAACTTGAAGAACCCCAAACACAAGCATCTTCAACAGAAATACCAGCATTGTTAACGTAGTATTGCGCGGATGTCTTCAATCCTTGCCAAGTGTAGTAGGTGTCCTGATCAACGACAGTCAAGGGTAAAGAGTCACCTGCTTGCACATATGTAGGAATCACCATGTTTTCGGTACCCGGGTAATCGGTCCTGCAGATAGCAACATCGTCGCTCAATTCAGAGACGACGTAAGCGGCATCAACGCCCCATTCGCATAAATAGTCAGTATCTGTATTTGAACGGTACAGGTAGCCGTCCTTACATAGCAAACCACCAATGGATCTGCCGTCAGATGGTTGGTCAGAAGGCCATTGTGTCTTGGACATACCTGGTTGGCAAGCGTATGAGCAGTAAGACCCTTCTTTACAAGAGCCACCCGTAGAAGTGTCAGTATTTTCAACACCAGACCAGCTACCTTCATCTAACCAGCTGATGGGGATAACACCTTGACCAGATGGAAATTGGCCGCAAGGAATGGTACCGTCTTCAAATTTTTCATATGGACCTGAAAAGTCAGCCAAATCACCGTAGATACTTCCAGTTGCACTGGAAGCTGCTGAAGATGTGGAAGCTGACCCAGAAGTGGAAATAGGCACAGAGGATTCGCTAGTAGAAGTTTCTGAAGATGTCAGAGTTGTTTGAGCCGAAGACGAGGTGGTAGCGGTTTGTTCAGTACTCTCAGAAGAAGAAGCAACTTTGGAAGAAGACTTGGTGACCGAAGATTCGGAAATCAGAGTAGTAGTGGAAGCAACTGTAGAAGAGGCTTCAGTTGAGGTTGGAGTGACGGTCTGACCATTTTTATCGACAGTGACTGTTTCGTAAACGTATGTAACTGCAACGGCCCTCTTATGCTGGTGTGAGCCATGAGCAGTAGTAGTACATCCTGTGTCAATATCAGCCGCATACGGCAAAGCGGAAACGATTGTGCTATAACCGATCAATGAAGCCGCGGTAAGAGTGGTGGCGGACAGTTTCATTTTATCAAATTACTAAAATAAATTTGGGATGGGTTAGTAAATAAAATCATTTCGAAAAGAGTGGGATTGCAAATATTCTAAGATTAGTGCTAATTGAATCAATCAATATTGTTTTAGTTTCTACAATGGCTATATCTCGAGAAGTCAGAAATTCATTTTCGCGCCGTAAATCCGACGGCCAAAAAAGCCAAAAAGAAGTTGTGCACGGAAAAATAACGGGCATGTAAAAATTTGCTTTATTCTCGAAAAATGACGATGCACCGAAGCAAAAAAAGCACAGCAATTTCGTAATCAGTGGAACAATTTGCAAACTCAAAATATAGTAACATGAAAGGTCTTATCATTAAATTAAACATACGGCTTGTAAAAAAGTTAAAAAAAATGCTTAAAGGAGTGAAAATTAGTTGGAAGAGTTCTTTTCTTCGGCGAAAAAGGAGTGTAGAGTAGTTGGATAATGGTAAAAGAACGAATTGATCTTTCCTTTTCTTGCTATAAAGTTGAAATTGAATATAGTGAATAATACGGCGATTATATTTAAAATACGTGTGATAGTACTATTTTTTTTGGGGAAACTACTGTTATTTTTCTCGAAAGTAAGTGTTTAAATAAGATTCATGCTGAAGGGAACGTGCGAGAAAAAAATCCGAGATCTGGAAAAGTCATTGTTTATAAACTTCGCGCTGTGCAGGTTCCTTTCGCTGCCTTCCACTGCGCTTTGTTTACTTTTCCTATAAAAAAAACGTCGTCGTTTACGTCCTAATAGAGAAAAGAGATGCTTCTGTTCAGTTTAACCAGTATTGAACCAGCATGTATGTCGGGTAACCATATTTTTATGTTTTCATTTCGAAACTTGCTGGTTCACCCAGATATCATTTTGATTTAACGCAATAGCCGAAGAACAAGAGAAAGCTACGGGTATGATTGCAAGACTCAAGAAAAAAGAAAATCATTTGTAACGTATTAGAGAATATTTATTTTTTAGTGTTTCTTTCCTTTACCAAAAAATATGCAATTAGCATCAATAGAAGAAAAACAAAAGCAATTTGAGAAAACGTAAAGTGGCTCTTTATTTCAATGAGCACTAGCAACGTTTCCCCTTGACAGCATTCCCTAGAGAGCCTGCCAATTCATCATTGGAAGTGAGGCACATCCAATGACAAAGAACCTCAGTCTTTACATAATACTAAATAAAAAGTAGGAATAATGTACATATTTAAGCGCCTCTAAGCGCAAAGACACTTTTTTGTTCCATTTACATGTCTTCGACAATGAAACCCTTGTGGGAAACGTAGATACCATCCAAAAACTTACGGATATCCTTGTTTCTAACACGACAGATTTGTTGCAAGTCAGCGGCATTTTGGGAAACGTCTTCAACAGAGTTACCAGATAAGACGATTTCGTCCTTTACGTTAGTAGAGAATTCGATAGTAACACCATCTCTAACTGGGACGTTTCTGATCTTCTTGTCACCCAAAAAGTTTCTGACTTCAATGAATTTAGCACCATCCTTTTCAACAATGTTGACGTTGATTGGGAAATGCGCGTAGACGTATCTCATCTTGTACTTGTAACCCTTGGTGACACCAGTGATCATGTTGTCAACCAAAGATTTAACGGTTCTCAAAGCGGCAACGTGCTTTCTGTCACCGTTGTGAACAGCAACCTTGATCAATTGGTTGTTGACCTTGGTGAAGGTAACATCAATATGCTTCAAGTTCTTGGTCAAAGTACCTCTTGGACCGACAACCTTGACGATTCTGGACTTAATGCTGACAGTAACACCTTCTGGGATTTCAATTTGTTGTTCGGTTTGAATGTACTTCATCTTTAGTGACTATTGGAGGCTAGAGTTTGGTTTATTGTCGTTTCAGAGAGAGAAAATGAACTATTTTAAAAAGAGAATAGGTAAAGGGAAAGGAAATAGAAATATGGTTGGTAATTTTTTTTTCATGTTTGCCGTCCGTTTAAATAATTTTCACTTTTCCTGTGCGTCGCTTTAAAAAAAAATTCACTAGAAGAAAAAAAAAAATTCCCAGTTAATAGTGCAGTCTTGGAAACAACACCAGTGCACCACATGAGTTTACACATCAGATGCAAACGGGGTCGTACATTCGTAACATTGATGCTTGTATACGTCTTTCCTATAGTTCCTGGCAAGCACAACGTGTGACACAGAAGAAATGGCAATGCTAAACATGAAAATAGATTTTCTTAGCTGTAAGTAAATCGATTGCAAAATTGGTTCCTACCGCTACGATATCACACACTTGTCTTCTTAAAAGAGGAGCAGTAAATCCAAAATTTGCCTGGCATCAACAGTCGTCTTAAAAATGTCTAGAGAAACTACCTCTGTTGTCTCTTCTTTTTGTTACTGACATACTAATTAATTTTTACATAATTGCTGTCCTCCTTCCCCTTCTATTTGCGAAGTAGAAGTGATGAAAAAAGAGCTAAACATAAAGAAAAAAAACTTCCTTCGGCTGGTCCAAAAGGGTCCATTAGCAGAAAGTAAAAAGCTATTTTGAAACTATAGAACCTCAAGAACATTAACATTTGAGTCGGATCATGTCAACTGTAAGAACTGAATATTAATTCAACATATTTTAATAATTTGTGTCATATGTATCTTGCAACAGGCTTTCAAAAATTTGCTGCCTGTTGGGTACAGGCTGTTTTTTATTGATTACGCTTTATGCTTATCCCTTAAGCTGCAACATTTTGATGGCCTCTTCTTCCTGTCTCTTTCTGTGCCATATAATCGTTCCCTTAGCATTGATGATGACTTATGCCGGACCCCGCCCCAGAACCCTTCGCACAACATTACCGAAAATCTTCGATTTCGCTCATTAAAAGAGGGAAAAAAATTCGCTCGCCCTGTGCCATTTGGATTTTCTAGGTAAATTAGTAAATAAAGAAAAAAAATGCCAATGATTCCGCATTTCTAAAGGTAAACAAAAAAGTGACGTTCATAGGATCACTATATTTCTGTGAAACTTAAAACACTATAGAGCAGTCCTTTTCCACTGAATTGAACCGCTCAATAATCAAGATCATACTAAGGAACAAAAGGCTAAAAACACTTCAAAGCCAATCTTCCCGATTCCCTCGCATAAGTGATCATTGCTAGAAAAAAAAAAAACAGTACGATACACATAAATATTGGTGTGCTCCCTCCGTTTCCTTTATTGAAACTTTATCAATGCGCAAGAAATGTCCAGCAGCAATTTTAACGAGATGAACGAACTAAATATGACTCAAACAAATTATGGCAGCACAAAATATACCGCTCAGCATCATCAAGGTGTAATAAATGCCATCATCTCTTCACTGACAGCCCCAGATCAGCCAACTACCGTATCATTACAATATTCCAACGACAAGAACATGGCTACGGAAATACAAGCTTATGCTAAACTCTCCGGACCAAACTGGACCTATTATGTGAAGGATTTGGAAGTTTCTATTGGCAGAAATACTGATCCCTTAAACAGTGCGCTACAGGAAAATTCAGATGGTGTAAAAAACTCATATAGAGTGAATATTGATCTCGGACCTGCCAAAGTCGTTTCTAGAAAGCACGCCATAATAAAATACAACATGAATA
>LPNX010701032.1:0-76840 GCA_001517045.1 Pseudotsuga menziesii
GCTAGCCGTCGCTTAAGCGACGCTTATGAGCCTAGCCGTCGCTTAAGCGACGCTTATGAGCCTAGCCGTCGCTTAAGCGACGCGTATGACCATAATTTTTAAAAAAAATTGAACTTTGTGCTTGCTTGGTAGGTTGAAAAGAAAAAATCCACGCGCCGTCGGAAGTAACTGTCGCATTTTGCATCAAAATGTAGTAGTGAGGAAAACCGGTGAACTTCCACGGCGGAGCCACCTAGGAGCGAAGGTACCGATAGCGAAATTCTTGGTTTGCTTTAGCGAAAACGACAGCATGGAGAAAAATCCAAAATAACAATAAAAAATGAAACACCCCAAGCCCCACTCTATATACATTGTGGTCAACATGCAATCGGCGAGAAAAATCAGATCATCGGGCGGCAAAAAGGCTATGGGATCGACGACCAAATTACTATCTCCTTCACAACGACGAATGAAGAAAACATCGGAACGCCCGCAATGGCATTGGCGGGAGAAAAAAATCATCACTCGCATCGGAGCTCGCAAGACTAAGACCTCGGGTCAATAGATGGTTAGAGAGCCATAACGGTGAAAACATAAATAGAACGAGTTCTGCAGACTGGAAAAATCGGAGTCAAAATAAACATGCATCAAGCGAATAAATATTGACCAAGCGGAACAAATAAATCAAACTATCGGAAGCATAGTTCTTTCTAGAGCCACAACGGTGAAAGTTGGAAAGAAAAAAAAAACCAGGACCGATGAGCCAAAACGGCGAGAATCAGAAAAGGATGAAACAACTCTAGGACAACTTTGCAGAACCTTTTCCGCAACGACGGAAGACTTACAGGCTCTGGCGGGATTTCAGAACAACTGTCGATAAAGAAGAATACGTCAGAGACCAAATACATTTGACTTCGGACTTGATGTCCAGTTCCTTTCTGCAATGGTGGACGCGCAGATGACTAGACTCTTGACTCAAAGTCCAAAACACTTCCGATGGCAAGGCAAAATTAATTCAAATATTAAAACATTTCCCGCATAGAAGTAATCTTTATTCAAACATCAGGCAAAACCAAAAAATAAGCAAAAAACGAATCAAAGGAGGGTCCCAATTTTTTTTGAATTTTGGGAAATTGTTGCAGCTGCAATAGGGCCTCAAAGGGTTCATGAGAAATCCACCTATGTGTTCAGAGAAATTCAGCAGGTTCAGTAGGGATTGCAGGGGATTGAAAAGATGAAAAATGGCAGCGTGTGTGTGCACTAGATTGCACGAAAATGGAGAAGAACACCCAGGTTGTGATTTCACACAGCTGCTGGTTGCAGCATTGGTATAAATGTGCCAAGGCAATTGGTTGCAAAAAGAAAACTACATCAAGAAAGAGTGTTATTTAGCATAATTTCTAAACTTATCCAACCCAACGAAATGCACCGTGACCGTGATATGATCTTGACCGTTCATGCCTGCAATAAGTGGTTGGTAACTAATTTATTTTCATTTATGAGATTGTCTAACAAATGTTGTTAACAGATTTTGCAGATTCATAGTGCAGGTTGAAACGTTGGTCTTGGTCCGACCAAGAGGTTCAAAGAAGATCGTCGCCAAGAATATTAACAACATGGATGATGCACATGATACCTATTGACATGGGGAAGATGCTATGGGGGATGTGGAGGACCAAATTTGCGCAGGAGTTTCCCACATGGGGAAGGGTATGTAATTCCATCTTACAATATCGAAGAAAATGAAACTGAAGCTGACGAGAACATGGAACACGAGAGTTCCCCAGATGCTATAGCTACCATAAGAATCCTGAGCATAGAATTGGAGGGTTGCAAAGAAGAAAATAAAAGGATGATCAAGGAATTGGTAGAGAAAATCCAGATGACTTCAGTCATGCTACAGAGTTTGGCAGACCTCCAAAGGCAGATAAAATTTGGGCATCATTTAACAGAGATATAAGCGAGTAGGAGAAATTTCCATAAGAAAAAGGTGAAGCAACAAAGGAATCCATCACAATCTGAGATTGAGCTAGCCAGAGTGATGAGGGAAAAGCCCAAGAAACCACTCAAATGTTGGGGATGTGAAGGACCCCATCTGCACAGGAATTGTCTACTTGAGTATGGAAATGAAGGTCAAGTCCCTAGCACCCAAGAAGCTGAACTGTGGGTCACGAAATAGGGATCATTCCTAAAATTTGTACTGTGTTAGAAAACCACCAGGAAGGTCATAACTCAACTATGGTGGAAGTTGAGGGTGAGATTGTTGAACAAACTGTTTCTGTTTTGGTTGACCCTAGATTGACTCATAGCTATATCACCCCTGTACTTATTGAGATGTACACTTTGAAGAATTCAAAGCATAGAATATCATGGTTAGTCTAACTAGCCATTGGAACTAAGAAGAAAGTCAGTGAGGTTGTAAGGAAATGTCCATTGGTCATGGATGGGTTAGTCACTTGCGCAGATCTGAATGTTCTTCCAGTTGGATCCTATGATATACTCATTGGGATGGATTGGACAAGAGCACTTAGAGCAAAGCTAAATTTTTACAACAGGACTCTTGAGTACTTGGATGAAGAAGTAAACCTAAGGATCGTGAAAGGCATTCCAAAAGTGATCTATGGAAGGAAATATTCAACAATGCACCTGAAGAAGTTCTATGGGAAAAGTTGCAGAGTGTATGAAACTCATGTTTTGGAGGCAGCAGAGAATGAATATCCTAGGTTGGAGGACCTTCATGTGTTGCAGGAATTCAAGAATGTTTTTTCTGATGAGATTCCAGGGCTTTCTCCAAAGAGTGACATCGATTTTACTATTGAACGTGTTCCAGGTAAAGAACTGGTATCCAAGACATCCTATAGGGTGAGTACACCAGAAATGATAGAGTTGAAGGTGCAGCTGTAAGAGTTGTTGGAAAAGAGGTATGTCAAGAAAAGTGTGTCTCCTTGGGGAGCACCATTCCTAATTTTGAAAAAGAAAGACGGTACACACAAGATGTGTATTGATTTCATATCGTTGAACAAAGTCACTATGAAGAACAAGTATCCTTTGTTTAGGATTGATGACCTATTTGATCAAATGCGAAGATCAAAGGTGTTTTCCAAGATTGACTTAAGGTCTGGTTACTAGCAGGTAAGGATCAAGGATGGAAATGTTCATAAGACAACCTTCAGAGCAAGGTATGGATCTTATGATGTTGTAGTGGTATCATTTGGTTTCACAAATGCACCAGCCACATTCATGTGCCTCATGAATAATATTTTCAGTAAGTATCTGGACAATTTTGTTCTTATTTCCTTGATGGCATTTTTATTTATTATAAGAATAAGGAAGAACATGTGCAACATTTGAGGTTGAATTTGAAATTGCTCAGGAAGCATAAGTTATATGCAGGTTTGAGCTAATGTGACTTCTATGAGGATACAATTCATTATGTGGGTCACCTTATCTTAGATAAATGAATATCTGGAGACCCTGAAAAGATTGAGGCCATGATGAGTTGGCATGCTCCAAGAAAGTTAATAGATATAAGATCTTTTGTGGGACTTGCAGGGTATTGTAGGAAGCTCATTAAAGAAGATTCTGCAGGTAAAGTGAAGCCTATGTATAGGTTGAGGAAGCTTGCATGTGAACTTATATTTCCATGAGGAAGTGGCCCTTGTGTGTATGGTCATGCATATGAGGACTTCCTAAAGACTTAGGTAGGATGACCTGAGCAGAGCAACATGGTTGTGCCCAATGAAACCTAGGCAGGAAGCTACCATGTGCCATGAGAAGGATCTCATGATTGAGAATAGATTTTGAAAATTCATATTGCAAGTTTTTATGTTGATTATGGGAGATTGTGATCTCCTGTTATGGTTTTGAATCATGCTAACAATGGATATGCTTGTTCTGCATTGCTTGATGTTTGAAGGTTCTTGTTGAATAACTATGATTTTTTGATTGATTAAAAATTGTGCCAGGATGACATGTTGTATGTGGATGTCTAGGTTTTTGGAAGCATGTGTGAGTAAGGGATGAGTACTCCCCACTTGCAGAAGCCAAACACATGAGGATGGCCTCATGGTTGCAAAAAAAAAAACCAGATTTTCTGCAAGAAGTAGGATTTTGAACTCATTTTTATTTTTTAATATCAATGTTATTGATTGTTTGATATTTGGGAAATATTGTATGCATGAAATAGATTTGAGAATCCATGACTAAAATTTTATGATGACATCTCATGTAAATTGCATACTTGTATGTAACGCAGGTGAGATGGTGAAAGTACGCCTTGGAATACCTAGCTTCTTAGAAGGATTTGTTTGGAATACATAACTCCTCGAAAGGATGTACTGTGTGTACATGGTTCCTCGGAAGGATGTATTGGGATACATAGATTCTTAGAGGAATGTGCTTGGAATAGGTTTGAAAACCTATGATTGCAATTATTTTTATGATGGCATCTCATATAAACTGCATGCTTGTATGTAACGCGGGTGAGATGATGAGAACATGAACATGGAATACATGTCTCCTCTGGAAGGATGTACTTGGGTACATAGCTTATCCCCCCCTTCCATCTAGGCATTGGTATGCATCACTGGGGAGGCTTCTTTTTGCACACATTCATGTCATAAGGGGACTATCACAAGAGTGGGGACTCCGTCAAGAGAATAACCCCTAGGTATTAAGATGTCTAGAAGGTAAGCGCTTGAGCATTGGTAAGCACTTGAAGGAGGTGTTGTGCCTTAAGCTAGATCTATTATTGAGCACCCAGAGAGGTGTTGGGCTCTGAAGTGGGTTTGATTGGATCTTGGCTAAGAGATGTTATTCAGATAAGTATTTGGTTTACATATCAAACTTTTGTTGTTATTGAATTTCTTTAAATATACATGATCATATGATGCAGCCATGGTTTTGAAAATGTTGTTATAGATTGCATCCAATAGGAATGAATCTGACATATGAATTAAATTCATTGTGGTGTTCGGAAAGGAAGCACCTGAACTTGATAAGAAACTAGAGGAGGTGCAGGCTCTTGAACATAACTACTATTGAAGCACTTGAAGAGGTGTTGGGCTCAAGAACATAGTTGTGAGACCTTGGTTGAGAGGTATTTTAAGGTGATCTGAGGCTTGCGGAAATGTGTCTACCCTTTAATGCACCCCTAGGTGTGGGGTGGGGGAAAGGTTGTGAGTGCCATGGTTGTATAAAACCAAGTTGGATACATGTGGAACCAAAAGGAGCTACTTATGTAGTGTTGGGTGTTTTATTATCTTAATTAATTCACCAAATATTTAATTATCGACTGAGTTTTGTAAACTTAGAGTTAACACAAAATATATGCTAAGGTAGAAGGGTTCCTAAGGTGTCGTGGAAATATTTTAACAAAGAGATCGAAAGATATTTCAAAATAAAAAACCAAGTCAAACTCCGGAAATCCAACTACTAAGGTAATTAGATTGGGAAAAGACCACTAGATTAGAGCACTATCAATCTATACTACTCTACTCTATAAACAATAACTAGAAATATATATGTAAACTATTCTAAAGTAAACTACTCTTTATAGTGAAACCTATTAATTAATTATTCAGCTTCTTAATATGGGAATTAGAAAGGCTATAAACAAATTTAGAACTCTAACTATATGAAAACAAAAGATTATATTATCTGAGGCAGTATTACAATTACTTAATATACCTAAGAAATTCAAAAACTAACCTATACATGTGATTGAAAAATATACAATAATTAAACTAAATCATCTAGTTCCATTCTCCTTGAGGATTATGAGGATATGCATTCATTGTGATCGGAACTGGAGAATGAGGTGTATCAAAATGGATTTCAAAAGAAACAAATAAACTGAATTGAATTAAGTCTAATTTAACTTCTATAAATATGTGTAAACTAAGTAGTGTCCAATTACAAGTAATAGTAAACATTGTGATTTATGTTCTACCCATAAGCGAATGTTATTAGCAACTAATTTATTAATCAAGAAACAAGACTATTTTAACGATTACTTTGAAGTTGGAGGTATACTACTCTCGTATGAAACAAATGTAAGGAAATAAAATATAGTTTGAAGCAAGTAGAAAACTTAATAAAGATATTTACTTGAAAATAGTTTATAATTTAAAAGCAGGTGAAAACCTAATAAAGATATCTTATTTTCTAGATCAAACCTATTCTATGAACATCTTCAGTAACGATGAAGTAAGGATGATAAATCTTATGCTAGAAATGATGACCAGATTAGAAATAGTGCACCTTTTAGATAATAGAATTAGCAAATTTAATTCTAAATTCAATATAAAGAAGAATGAAGTAATCTAAAATAGGGATGCAGTTGACAAATTTCACAGCAACAATGAATAAAGAAATCAGAGATAGAAGAAACACAATTCAATAATAAGCTAAGATAAAAGGAACGACATATAAGAGTAATTATGGAACTTAATGGATACTTTAGGTGGTTTGAAGTAAGGCCCTAATTACACATATATGACTACTGTTCAATTACAGAAGGTAATACATTTTAAAAACTAAGAAAACTGAACTTGAAACAATCATAAAACAAAACAGGGAATATTAAAGTCTGAGTGAAGGTCTAGATGGCAATATAGACAGACAGTCCGAATGGCGATCTGAATGGAGAAAAGAAGTGTAAATTATGAAATAGATAACCTAGATGATCCTAACATTAGCTGATTTATGGATATGAGATTGTAATGTAGAAAAAATAGTAACTAAGCTTATCTAACAATTGAAACAACAAAAGAATAACTTGTGCTAATTTATAGTTAAGAAGAGAGATGATTTCCTATTGTTTAATGAGACAAACAAAAAGATGACAGAAGTCAATATACAGCTAAACAGGAATCTAACTCCAAACTAAACCTAAGGTATTAAACTAATTAAACTCTATCTAATTGTAAATACAAAACCTGGAAACAAGCTGAAAAGAAGACTAAATGACTATGTGTAACCAGTCACTTTTAATTCTGAAAATGGAAACTATGTTAGCAACACAATGTAAATTGTATTAACCATAGTAAACACACATTACATACGATGAGGAAATAAACAAAATCAATTTAGAAAAGAATTAAACTACCTACATAAACTGGAAATACAAATTACTTATCTGCAAAAAGGGATAACAGAAATACAAATGGAGACCTCTAGTTTTTAAGGGGCCCTTCTTAGCAATCATGGGTTGCCCTTGGGTCAATATACCATTCACGAAAACAAAGTCATAAATTCACAGCTGAATATATAACTTATATTAAATTCAAAACAAAGTTTACATAATTTGTTTGCTAATGACGTCGAACTAACTCGACTCTGGTCTGGAGACGGCTTAATTTATATAATTTTACATGGATGAGCAGGTTGAACCTTTTAGTGGTCGACCGCTCCACAAATACAAAATCATTAACTGCTAACAAACAACTGTGTAACAATTTGTGACAATGCACATCCGTCTTCCTAATCCTTTGTGTGTCGGTTATCCTCTCGTGGGCTGTGGGTGTAAGGATCTGCGTTGATGTGGGCATAGAGCATGGTGTTGAGTCGAGAGGACAAGATCCCGAGTATTCTAGAGAAAATAATCTCGTACTAGCAGAACCTATGGCTAACAAATCAACAAAAACCGTTATCTGCTTTAAACACTTGAGAATAATCCAACTAACCGGGTGTGGGTTAATCAGAGGGATGAATGACAAGTTGGATGCAACTGTGCATGTTTGGCACAAATGCGTGTCCACATGGAGGCTTGTTTAGAAACCATAGTCTGTGTGTCCCCAGATGACGTAGGTCTACCCATTATCTGGAAACTGTCACATCCTTTAACATACTTGGTAGCATCCTTAAAAATTCTTGGCCAACAATATCCAAAGTTCAACACTTTGTATGTTTTCCGCTTATCCAAAACGTGTCCTCCACATGGCCCATCATGGCATGTATGGAGGATTTCTATTAATTCTGAGTTTTTGGAGAGGGAACACCAACAATTAATTCTATTTTGGTAGGGTATACCTTGATCCCTTATGAAGAGACATGATGCCCCAATACTATGCCTTCTGTTAATAACATTTTACATTTTTCATGGCTAAGTGCTAGGTTTGTCTCTTGACATCGGATCTGGACCTTCTTAATATTAGCAAGAGCCTCTTGGAAGGTATTACCATAAGCTGTAAAATCATCCATGTACACCTCTATGAAGTCATGTATAAGATCAGCAAAAACTTCTAAGACTGCACGCTGAAAAGTGGCAGGTGCGTTACTATCAAAATTTGATTGTATCCACTCTACCCGTAAAGAAAGGAAAAGTATTTCTTGCCAAACAGGGTATCTAGCACTTGATCGATAAAGGGAAAAGGAAAGTAGTATTTAAGAGTAGCCTTATTTAGCTACCGAAAATCAACACAAATACGCCATTTCCCTGTGACTTTCTTTGGGACTACCACTAGAGGAGAAACCCATTTACTGTCTAAGATTGGGTAGATGAAACTAGCATTAAGGAGTTTCTGTAACTCTTCTTTAACTATGTTCTTCAAACTAGGATTCATCCTCCTCTGCAGCTTCCTTACAGGTGGTATATTGGCATACATGTAAATATGGTGAATACAAGTGTCAGGGTGTATACCTTTCATATTAGTGTACTCCCATGCAAATGCTCTCGCTTCTTTTTTAAGGACCTTGAGAAACTGCTCTTGTTAGTTTTCACTTAACCCTGCGTTTATATGTAAAAATATTTCAGGACCAACTTCACAAGGTATGGTATAGGGTCCTATATGCTCTTCAATTGCAAAGACACATGGTGTCTCCACAAGTGTTGAGAGGGGCATATTTTCTTGAAACTCATCTCCAAAAATTTGATTAAATTAAGCAAAAGACTGAGGAAAATATATACAAGTTGTTGAGGAAACAAATTGGTTTAACACATTCTCAGTAGTATGCTCCTGAAGTGCCAAGGAGTAATCACTAGGAAGGGAAAGGTTGTCGAATTTCTCATCCCCAAAAGAACAGTCTAACCACCACAAGTTTTCAGTGACTGGATGTGCTAGGGGTATAAAACAAGTCTCTATGTGGACAACCCATTCGAAATGGTCATTTCCCCGTCCCTACATCCAATAAAGGTGTTAGCAGTGGCTAACCATTGTCTTCCCAAAATAATAGGATGTCCTTTGGAAGGATCCTTTGATTCTATGACCATAAATTCAATGGGGTATTCCCATGAAGCCACTTATGCAATAATGTCATCCAACACTCCAATAGGTTTTATTGTGGTACGGTCTACTAGTTCTACGATTGAAGAGGTTGGTTGAAGAAATTGTCCCAACTGTAAAACTTCTAAGACTGTGGTGGTCATCATATTAATAGTAGATCATAAATTGATAAGTTTATTTTCTATGGAAACATTATTTACAATAACAGTTACTATTGGGATCCCCGAATTTGTATATTTTGCAACCAGAGACTAGTCTGCCATACACTCAGACATCTCTCCTATAACATGAATCGTGAAGGGGTCTCTCTATTTCTTACATGGGCGTTTAATGCATAGTTCCTTTATTACCTTGTTGTAAATTGGTATATCCTTAATAGCCTATAATAGAGGAATTTTGACACAGATATTTTTTAGTTCATTTAAAATGTCATACTTGGGACGAATTACAGGTTTTTCTATGCTAGTCGTTCCAGAAATGGAGGGATTATTTGTTCCTGAGTTGGTTCTTGTTGAGGATGGGTATGTGCTGGCATCTTTGGAATATCCACATCCTGCAAAATAGCATCATTCATGACCTCATTGGGGTCTTCTTCTTCTTCATTCTCCTCATGAATGACGACTGATGACTTGGGTTTGTCATTCACCACTCTTCCATATCGTAATTGTATCTCGTGTACGGGTACAGTCGAAATAACATAAGATGGAAGAGTTTGCAACTCAATGTTGTTGAGAGCTTGATTTGAATTATTATTTGGGTTAGGTATCGGTTGTGCGGGTAATAATTTAGGTCATGGAGGATTTGTATTCTGGAAATGATGAGGTTATTGTGAAATAAGGGGAACTGGAGGCACAAACCCAGGAAAGAATTTCTGTGTATTGGCTGGATGCTGAGGATAGGGATGATTAGGTGCAGAGACAGGTGGTGACTGGGGGTATGAATGTCCCCTCCACCCATGTCGCTAATACTGATGCCGAGTAAAATGAGGAGGAGGAGGATAATGGGGTGGCCATTTCTGCCAACATGAAGTGTTCCATTGTTTAGGTGGTTGGTAGGGATTATAATAGGGTGGGGGCTGTGGTGACAAATTATGGTATGGTGGTTGGTCTCTTGGTTACCAAGGAGGACTCCTAGATGTTTCACCAATGTCTCCACTTTTATATCTCACTTGTAACCCAGGCAACGATGGGTAATTTTTTGTCGTATGATCATCCGTACAGATGTGACATACAGAGATGTTGTTCGAGGGGAATTCCCTTTGGGGGTGCTTAGTCCTGCATCTTGGTCAGAAAATGCTCATTGTTGCACATTCTTCCTCTTGCCTCTTCTCATCTTGTAATGTATCTAGTTGGGAACCCATTGCTCCTAGAATATCAGTTTTGAAGTTTTCCAATAGGTTTCCTAATTCTATCCTTGTGACTCCTCCACAACTAGAGGTGTTCCCTTTTGGGTTTCTATTGTAGGGCTCCCAAATATTTCTTCTGACTTTACCTCACTTCTAGAGTAGTTTCTACACATCTCACAAATTTGTGCAAAAGGTTTGTGAGAGATATCGCTAGATGCCATGAGATTAAGGTTTTCTACCAGGTCTTCTGAGATCCCTTTAAGGAAGAGTGTTCATTCTGCATATTCTTGAAGGTCATTATATTTAGACTTGTGTAATGTATAGATAAACCTTTCGAGATAATCCTCTAATCTCTCATCTTTGAGTAGATGTATCTTGAAAATATCGTTTCGAGAGTCTCTAGGTTTGCAATACTCTTGATATTTCTGCAAGAATGCGGTTTTCATATTTTCCCAATTTTTGATACTATACTCTCCTAATCCCATGAACCATCTTAAAGGAGAGTCTTTTGGTGTAGCAAGGGAAAGTTTCAGTTTGTGAGAATCTTGTAGATAATTATAGCTTCTACAAAGAATGTCAAACTTGAACAAAAATGTGTCAGGGTCTTCATTACTTTTTCCATAGAAAGTAGGTAATGAGGAAGGAGAGATGTTCTTCATATTTACATCTTATGCAGTGTCTAGGATAGGAAACCTGAAGGTAGCCTTAGTTCTCTTTAATCCTTCTTCTCCATCATTTATAACCTCATCATGATCTTCATCTTCTCCCCATCTCTCCATGTAGGTTTGGTTTTCAAAAAGAGTGTACCTAGGAGGTTCCTTCCAAGGTGATAATGAGGCATCCCAAGGTTCTTCTTCAGAATAAATCTTCCTTTGATAAGAGAATTTGTTAGCTGTGTCTTTATTAGGTTCTATAGGGAAGGTAGGTCCTACTGTGGATGTCTTAATATGTGAAACAATTGTATTTATTGAGCTTCCAAAGAAAGATTTTACCTGAGTAGGATCAATGAAATTGGCGAAGTTTGGATCCCCTACTAATGAAAAAGTTGTATCGTTAGGTTTTTGCACTAGTGGAGGGTTGAGGGCTTCCAATGGCTGGCCCTAAGGAACTTCTTCAGGAATGGGGTCTTTAGAACTACTTCTTGCCAAGGTTTCCCTACCTTCTATGGCCCCTCCTTTAGGTTTCCAAGAAGAACTACTTCCTACGTGTGTCTTTCAATACCTTTCTGCTGAGTTAGTGGTTGGGGTATTACGCACCCCTTAAAGGTTAGTAGGAATTTTAACAAAGTTTTGAGAACTAGTTCTAACGTATCTACCTTTCAAATCTCTAGGTTCATTCATGAAAATATAAACTAAATGAAAACCTACAATACTACTATCACTGCTGGATTTGGTAACAGATCCGCAGGTTCTTACCTATCGTCTTACCGCTCCCTCGCCACCAGCCTATTGCTAAACTTCGTAAGGAAATTCTACTTATTATACCTTATAGAACAACTCCCCGACAACGGAACCAAAAATGTTGGGTGTTTTATTGTCTTAATTAATTCACCAAATATTTAATTATCGACCGAGGTTTGTAAACTTAGATTTGACACAAAATATATGCTAAGGTATAAGGGTTCCTAAGGTGTCATGGAAATTTTTTAACAAAGGGAAGATCGAAATATCTTTCAAAATGAAAAACCGAGTCAAACTCCAGAAATCCAACAACTAACGTAATTACACTGGGAAAATACCACTAGATTAGAGCAGTATCAATCTATACTACTCTACTCTATAAACAATAACTAGAAAGATATATGTAAACTATTCTATGAAAGTATATTGGTCTTTATAGTGAAACCAATTAATTAATTATTCAGTTTCTTAATCTGGGAGTTACAAAGGCTATAAACAAATTTAGAACTCTAACTATATGAAAACAAAAGATTATATTATCTGAGGCAGTATTACAATTACTTAATATACCTAAGAAATTCAATAACTAAACTATACATGAGATTGACAAATATACAATAATTAAACTAAATCATCTAGTTCCATTCTCCTTGAGGATTATGAGGATATGCATTCATTGTGATCGGAACTGGAGAAGGAGATGTATCAAAATGGATTTCAAATGAAACAAAGAAACTAAATGGAATTAAGTCTAATTTAACATCTACAAATAGGTGTAAAATAGGAGTGTCCAATTACAAGTAATAGTAAACATTGTCATTTATGTTCTACCCATAAGCGAATGTTATCAGCAACTAATTTATTAATCAAGAAACAAGACTATTTTAACGATTACTTTGAAGTTGGAGGTATACTAATCTCGTATGAAACAAATGTAAGGGAATAAAATATAGTTTAGAAGCAAGTAGAAAACTTAATAAAGATATTTACTTGGAAATAGTTTATAATTTAAAAGTATGTGAAAACCTAATAAAGATATCTTATTTTCTAGATCAAACCTATTCTATGAACATCTTCAGTAATGATGAAGTAAGGATGGTAATATTATGCTAGAAATAATGACCCGATTATAAAGAACTAATGTGCCTTTTAGATAATAGAATTAGAAATTTAATTCTAAATTCAATCTAAAGAAGAATGAAGTAAACTAATCTAGGGATGCAGTTGCCAAATTTCACAGCAGCAATGAATAAAGAAATTAGAGACAGAAGAAACACAATTCAAGAATAAACTAAGATAAAAGGAGCGACAGATAAGAGTAATTGTGGAACTTAATGGATACTTTAGGTGGTTTGAAGTAAGGTCCTAGTTACACATATATGACTACAGTTCAATTACAGAAGGTAATAAATTTTAAAAACCAGGAAAACTGAACTTGAAACAATCATAAAACAAAACGGGGAATATTAAAGTCTGAATGAAGGTTTGGATGGCAGTATAGAAAGACAGTCTGAATGGCGGTGTGAATGGAGAAAATTAGTGTAAATTATGAAATAGATAACCTAGATGATCCTAACATCAGCTGATTTATGCATATGAGATTGTAATGTAGAAAAAGTAGTAACTAAGCTTATCTAACAATTGAAACAACAAAGGAATAATTGTGCTAATCTATAGTTAAGAAGAGATATTATTTCCTATTGTTTAATGAGACAAACAAAAAGATGAGTGAAGTTAATCTACAACTAAAGAGGAATTGATAGAGCTGAATCTAACTACAATCTAAACCTAAGGTATTAAACTAATTAAACTCTATCTGATTGCAAATACAAAACCAGGAAACAAGCTGAAAAGAAGACTGAATGACTATGCGTAACCGATCACTTTTAATTTTGAAAATGGAAACTATGTTAACAGCACAGTGTAAATTGTACTAACCACAGCAAACACACATTACAAAAGATGAGGAAATAAACAACATCAATTTACAGAAGAATTAAACTACCTACATAAGATGGAAATACAAATTACTTATCTGCGAAAAGGGATAACAGAAATACAAATGGAGACCTCTGGTTGTCGAGGGGCCCTTATCAACAATCAAGGGTTGTGCTTAGGTCAATCCACCACTCAAAAAAAAAAGACACAAATTCATAGCTGAAGATAGAACTTATATTAAATTCAGAATTGAGTTTACAAAATTTCTTTGCTAATGACGCTGAACTAACTCGACTCTTGTCTGGAGACGACTTTATATAATTTTACATGGATGAGTAGTTCGACCCTTTCAGTGGTCGATCGCTCCAGAAATAGACAATCATTAACTGCTAACAAACAACTGTGTAACAATTTGTGACAACGCACAACCGTCTTCCTAATCCTTTGCGCGCTAGTTATCCTCGCGCAGGATGCAAGTGTAAGGATCTGCATTGACATGGGCATAGAGTATGGTGTCGATTCAAGAGGACAGGATCTTGAGTCTTCTAGAGCAAAGACTCTTGTACCAGCAGAACACATGGCTAATAGATCAAGAAAAATTGTTATGTGCTTTAAACGCTTGAGAATATTTCAACTAACAGGGTGCGGGTTAATCAGAGGGCTTAATGACAAGCTGGATGCAACTGTTTGGCGCAAATGCATGTCCACATGGAGGCTTGTTTAGAAACCATAGTCTGTAAAACAAGTCTATGTATCAGGTACGTTTACAAATATCACATAATTGCTAATAAAATCATGTAATAACGAAATGAACCAATACTTGCATAAAATTCAAATAATTTCATACCTAGGATCAATTGATAAGCTAAATTACAAGAAGTATACAAAAAGGTGACAAAAGTGATGCCAAAAATGAAAATTAACAGCCAAGAATGATAACAAAATCGGGATCAACACTCCCCCCAAACCGGAAAGATGCCAGGTCGCACTGAACAAAACAAAAAGGAATTTAGGAAGAAGGTTGAGTTGTGTTAGCAGCTACCTTCGACTTATCAGAGGAAACGAGAGATTTGAACTTTAACCTCCTAGCCTGTGCCTTTAGAACTTTGTGCCTCTCCTAACAAGAGTCACGAGAAGAATTTATGGCCTTGTTAAGGTCCTCAATGTCCTTGACTTGTCTACGCAGCTCCTTTTTATCTTGACAAAGATCAACAATTATCTCGACATATCTCTTATTTTGGCTTGCCGAATGTGCTAAATATTGAGTCAGTTGATCTATTGTCGGCTGAGTCGGAGTAAATGGTTCTTCGAGGCATTTGGAATCTTGAGGCGAACTCAATTCTATGGATGGTTTCTCAAGGTCAATAGAGGGGATTTGTTTTTTTGGACCCTTTCCTTGAGTAGATGGAGAAGTGGTCTCAAGAGTGGAAGCCTTGAGCAATTCGGCGGAGACACTAGCCAATGTAAACAGGGGCGAGTCAGAAATAGGTCATCCACTTCGACTATACTATTTGGATGATTGGACTGAAGGGTAGGTTGAACGGTGATTTGAATGGACTTCGCCTTCTTTCTCCTGGTTTGAACTTGTTGAAACGGTAGAAATTGAACGACCACAAGGTTGAAAGAGGTAGGTGAATGGGAAGGCGGACTCGCTTCTAGTGTATCTTCATCAATATGCACCATTTTGGGGCTTTTCTTTTCGATGAAAGGGGTCTATCTGGGTTCACGGTTATGGGTATACTGAGGACGCTTCCGAGAGTCAAGGGTTTTGGTAAGGTGTTTCTTGACCAAATGGGGGTTCAGTACTTCAAACACAAAGTTATCCCAAGTTTTCCCCTTTACCTTCAACTGATGGCTGATTAAAATTTTAATAAGACAGTGGTGATATAGGCTACCAGAGGGATTAATGATATTTTTCCTAACCTGACTTGACATTTTCTCTAGGATCTTCAAAAAATAAAACATGAAATTTAGGGCTTGATTATTAACAAAATGTGCCAATAATCTAAGGTGACAATCTTTAAAAATGGTGTACTTACCCTCACAGTTGATCAACCAGATGATGACAGTCAAGGGCTCAAGATATTTGGGCTTAATACACTCCATATGGAACACTTTTGTGCCTGCAACATGTTGGTATTCGACCCTGAGAGGGAATTCGTGAGTCGTCCATGGGAGAAAGAGGTGCTTGTGCCAACGGGAACCTTCCTTGGTCATCTTTGTGGCCGACACAATAGACTCCTCAGTCACAGGGAAGATGAGAGGGCCAACCTTAGCCATTTTTCCATCGAATCCTTTGGTGAACAACAATGAGATCTCATCGTCATGAACATCAAGAAGAAGGAGAAATGAACCCCAACCTACGCGAAGAAACACTTCACAACATGTTTTAAACTCAGGGAGATGAAGCAAATCCTAGTAACTGCTAGGCTCATAGCGGATCGACATTGTTAAGCAGAGGTCGAAGAATGCAAATGGATATAGAGGGTGTAAGAGATTGCAAGAGACTGGGCCTTAGAGACTCAAAGATGAGGACAGGTAGAATGAAATGAAATTCATGTAGGCACTCGTTTAAAAGGTGATCCGTCCGTACGATTGAATGATCGAGAGCAAATATTTTAGCACGTCCGGGCGATCACGCTATCATGCAAATATCTTGAATCGTGTGCCATCATAAAGATGCATGTGTTGGTGAATTCAGATAGTTCTGATATATTCAACCATGTCCAAAGTAAACTTTGGACAGGTTGAATGAATTATTGATTACGGATTGTATAGAATGCATTTAAAACCATAATGACCTTAATTAATGGAATGGTAGAACACTTGACGATATTTGCGTGTGATTTGATAAGAGGGTAAGGGTAATGATAATAAAAAAGATCCTGAAATCATATCAATATAGAGTTAAACAATACGTTGGATGAGGTCGAGGTGAGTCCTAATGAATCGTAATGCTTTTACAAGCATATGAATGAGACCTAATAATTATGGGTATGGTTCAATTAATTAAATTATTTGCCCATAATTAAAACAAAAAGAAATTAACACCTTGACATATTTAATCATACTGTTATAATGTTACAGTCCCATTCGACATTCCATTCGGACTGTCATTTGACCCTTCCTATGATCCTTCATATGGACCCTCTATGCAAAAATGCATTTTGATGGATCTGACTGCTGTTAATTATGCAGTAAATGTTTCTAGGTTGCAAACACACAAAAGGATGATGTAAATCAGCTTTATTGAACCTTCAGTTGTGCTCTTCTCTATTCATAAAAAATTGGAACAATCTTCTGCTACATGCATTATCCTGAAAACACCTATCATTTTTCAGAGATAAATGAACCTTTTTATAAATAATAAAAAAATAAAGATAGTCTAATCTTCCCCCAAACCAAAAATATGGTGTGTCCTCAAGCCATTAAAGAAAAACTGATTAATTTCCGAATATACAAATAGTTCTAAAATGTTGTTACAATTTTTGTAAGGAAAATAAATACTAACTAGTAAATGGAGATGTTTCAGATATGTACTTTCATAAAAAAATAACAGTGCTTAGGAAGACCATACGAATAATGATAGTATAACTGATGCGAAAAATGCCATAGGAAAAACTAGTCATCCATGCCTCATTTTAAGGATGTCTTGCCATCCAAAGAATATTTTAAGCTCACCTTGGATTTTGTGATATTTCTATAGTTATGGGTCCCATTTCTAGGATAATCATATCCTAGGTATTAGTTGAATTAGATGATCGGGTCCAAGTCCAACTTACAACCATTCTCTAATGAAATTATAAATAATAGGCCTAAACATGTGTTTTTTCTCTTTTCTTCGTTTTTTTTACGAACCATGTGCATAGTGATGCATTAACCATATCTCTTTTACCTGATATTTCCCCACTTCCAGTAGGACTGTTCAATACCCCAACGGGTCTATCTTGGTACCATACAATCATATCCCAGCTTCCAGCGATCCTGTTCAGTACCTTGATGGGTTTACTTGCATTTACCGAGCTTCCTTGTTTAAGATGTTACTTAGCATGGACCCTCTGCCAGCGAGCCTGTTCGGTACCCCGGCGAGTTTGCTTCGTATAATGATTTTAGTATGTGGAAGCCGATTGGTACTAGAGCGTGTTAAGCCTACTAAACACATGATTCAAATTTTTAGAGCGAACCTTATAAGTAATTTTTCATAATGGCCTAAATTATAGATCATGTCAAAAGATAATAACTTAAAGTTGTACCTTGACCTCTCAGTCTATCTTCTTCATAAATAAAAAATAGTAATGTTCCCCACAAGCAGGAATTTCACTTACTCTTGAGTTACGTCAAAAATGCTTGAGAGACAAGTTTTGATAATGAGTGTAGGATGAACTAGTAGTCCATAGGTGTAAGATAGAATTTTGAAGAGAACGATGATTAGAATAGGTCTTAAGCAATTGTTCTAATGATAAATCAGAAATGTGCATGTTTGAATCAAAATACCATACATAAAAGCATGAAGAATCCTAGAATAAAATGGTTCATAATTATATAAAGAACAATTTAACTTTTCACTATAAATTTTAATTTTCGACGATAATAAAAAAGAGAAGGAGTGAAGATACATTATGAGTCTTTCAGAGCACTTCCCTTTTCAGAGAATATTTCATGATATGCTTATAGAGATATGATTCTTGTAATCAAACTACAAAACCGCTTGCTAGATGATTCAAATTTATTCACAACAAAAGCATATATAAAATTTATCAAAATTAGGGAAAGGAAAAGAGTATTCCTGTTTAAATTGACAAAATTCCATAGGGTGATCAGAGGAATGAATTCCCTGTATAAATGCAATCATCTTGTTAGAAATTAATCTTGAATAATTCGAAGAATAAAGAACATATCTACATATATACAAATAATGACAACCCAAAATAATTTAAGGATCAGGAGGAGGAGGAATGACTTCGTCTTCTACCCGTTCCATCTCCTGCTGTTGTAAGACATTCTGCATGAAATTCTTGTTTAGATACCAGTTGATGATAAAGTCTAATAATGTGTCCGTTTATGACAAAGGAAGTTTGCGAACCATCAATTATCTTAATTTCTATTGACCCATTATTGAAGGTTGTAACTACCTCATATGGACCCATCCAATGGGTAGTTAATTTTCCTTTGAAATTCTTATACCTTGAGTCGAATAGTAATGCCCAATCCCTAGTATTAAACTACTTTTTCTTAATAAATTTATGATGCCATTTTTTTCGTTGGTTCTATATTAACATTGTTCTTTGGAGTGTGTCTTGTCTAATCTCATCCAACTCATTGATTTGTCAAACTCAATGTTTCTATGCTTCTTCAAAATCCATGCCTAACTGTACAGCAATACAAAAAGTCTTAACTTGGAATTCAATAGGTAAAATGACTTGTTTCCCATATACTAGCTCATAGGGTGTATGTCTAGTAGTGTTTGTCCATGTTATTCTATAGGCCCACAAGGCCTCTGGGAGTCTATCTGCCCAGTCCTTATGATGCAGATGAAGGGTTTTGGTTAAGATAGCTTCCAATACCTTGTTGGTTGATTCTACCTAGCCATTAGCCTGCGTGTGGTAGGGTGAGGAATTCCAATTTCGGATTCCATACTTCGTGGTAAGTTCTTTCATCAATTTGGAGGTGAATTGAGAACCTTGGTCAGTGACAATTTCCCTAGGCACACCAAACTGAGTAAATATATCTTCATATATAAATTCTACCACAGATTTCTCTGTGGCTCAAAACAAAGATTTAGCTTTTACCCATTTGGTGACATAGTCTGTGCAAACTAGGATATACTTCTTTCTGTGGGACATGGGAGAGATTGGCCCTACAAAATCAAGAGCCCATTTCTTAAAAGGTTCAATCATTATCCAAGGTTGTAAGGGCATTTTATCAGATGGCGTAGGTCTACCCATTCTCTGGAAACTGTCACATCCTTTAACATACTTGGTCGCATGCTTAAAAATGCTTGGCCAGTAATATCCACAGTGCAACACTTTGTATGTTGTCCGCTTATCCAAAAAGTGTCCTCCACATGGCCCATCACGACATGCATGGAGGATTTATTTCATCTCATCCTCTCGTACGCATCATCTGATAATAAGATCTAGACTAGTACAAAAGAGGGCATTGTCAACCCAAGAGTATTTAGAACTTTGGACTATAATGCCATGTTTCTCATGTGGGGAAAAGTGGTTCGATAAATTCCCAGTTGCTAAATAATTAGCAATGTCTGCAAACCAAGAAGTTTGGACAGACACGACAAATAGATGTTCATCGGGGAAAGTATCATCAACGAGATTAGCACCATCATCATGTTGAATACAAGAGAGAAAATCTACTACCAATTTCTCTCTACCAAGTCAATCATTGACAGTGATGTTAAACTCTTGTAATAGAAGAAGCCACCAGGTTACCTTGCCATTGGTAATTGGTTTGTTCATTAGAAATCTAATGGTAGAGTGGTCTGTATGCACAAAAACTTCATATCCTATGATGTAATGACAAAATTTATTGATATAGTAGACTACTGCCATAAACTCTTTTTTAGTAACAGTGTAATTCAGTTCGACAAGAGTCAAATTCTTGCTAGCAAAGTAGATGGCATAAGATGCCCGACCTTCCTTTTGACCTAGTACTCCTCCTATGGCCAAGTCAGAAGCATCAGTGGATATATGGAAGCGAAGGGACCAATCAAAACCCCTAATTATTGGTGCCCCTGATAAATTATACTTTAAGACCTCAAAAGAACTTTGGCAGTATTCAATCCATTGGAATTCTACATCTTTCACAAGCATTTTAAACATTGGTGCAGTTATTTTAGTAAAATTTTCAATAAAATGACGATAGTAGCCTGCATGGCCAAGAAAGCTCATTACCTCCTTTTGAGTTTTTGGAGAGGGAATACCAACAATTACTTCTATTTTGGTAGGGTCTACGTTGATCCCTTGTGAAGAGACATGATTCCCCAAGACTATACCTTTTGTTAATAACATTTTACATTTTGCGTAGCTAAGGGATAGGTTTGTCTCTTGACATCGGATTTGGAACTTATCAAGATTATCAAGATCCTCTTGGAAGGTATTACCATAAGCTATAAAATCATCCATGTACATCTCTACGCAGTCATGTATAAGATCAACAAAGATTCCTAAGACTGCACGCTGAAAAGTGGCAGGTGCATTACATAGGCCAAATGGAAAAACTCTATAGGAATATGTCCCCCAAGGGAACATAAAAGTAGTCTTACCCTAATCCTTAGGTGATATCAAAATCTGATTGTATCCACTATACCCATCAAGAAAGGAAAAGTATTGCTTTCCAGACAGGGTATCTAGCACTCGATCGATAAAGGGCAAAGGAAAGTAGTCTTTAAGAGTAGCCTTATTTAGCTCCCGATAATCAACACAAATACGCCATTTCCCTGTGACTTTATTTGGGACTACCACTAGAGGAGACACCCATTTACTGTCTGATATTGGGTAGATGAAACCGACATTAAGGAGTTTCTGTAACTCTTCTTTAACTATGTCCTTCAAAGCAAGATTCACCCTCCTCTGCAGCTGCCTTATAGGTGGTATGTTTGCATCCATGTAAATATGGTGAATACAATTGTCAAGGTGTACACCCTTCATATTAGTGTATTCCCATGCAAATGCTCCTGCTTGTTTTTTAAGGAACTTGAGCAATTTCTCTTGTTGGTTTTCACTTCACCCTGTGTTTATATGTAAAAACAATTCAGGACCAACTTCACAAGGTATGGTATAGGTTCCTATATGCTCTTCAATTGCAAAGACACATGGTGTCTCCACAAGTGTTGAGAGGGCCATATTTTCTTGAAATTTGTCTCCAAAAATTTTGATTAAATTGAGCAAAAGACTGAGGAAAATCTATACAAGTTGTTGAGGGAAAAATTTCGCTTAACACATTCTCAGTAGTCTGCTCTTGAAGCACCCAGGAGTAATCACTAGGAAGAGAAAGGTCATTGAAGTTCTCATCCCCAAAAGAACACTCTAACCACCACAAGTTTTTAGTTACTGGATGTGCTGGGGGGTATATAACAAGTCTCTGTGTGGACAACCCATTCGAAATGGTCATTTCCCCATCCCTACATCCTATAAAGGCATTAGCAATGGCTAACCATGGTATTCCCAGAATAATAGGATGTCCTTTGGAAGGATCCTTTGATTCTATGACCATAAAGTCAACGGGGTATTCCCATTAAGCCACTGATGCAATAATATCATCCAACACTCCAATAGGTTTTACTATGGTACGGTTTGCTAGTTTTAGGATTGAAGGGGTTTGTCGAAGAAATTGTCCCAACTGTAAAAATTCTAAGACTGCGGTGGTCATCATATTAATAGCAGATTCTAAATTGATAATTGTATTTTCTATGGAAACATTATTTACAATAATAGTTACTATTGGGCTCCCCGGTGTTGAGGCCTGGAAAATCGCAGGCAACAACAGTAAGGGATTCTCCCCAGTCAACGTTCCCAACTAGCCCGTGTCTGTTTGGAGTAGGGAATCCGTCCGGTTTTCGGTCCGGCTACCATAGGTCAAGTAACAAGACAAAGGGTTTTACCGGTTACGGCCCGGTCCACCGAGTTTTTGTATTTTGACTTAAATTATGAAATGCACGTGCCTAATTAACAATGCAGAGTGATAAAGATGCAAAGAGAATTCACAATGTGATGCACAGGTTCTTACCTCTCGTCTTAGAACTCACAAGCATCTAAATCATACAAACAGTAATAAAACAAAACTAACTAAACTATCTCTAGAGAGCTGGATTAATTCATGAGTAATGCAATACTGTTCAGGTGTTATGGCAAATCACAGATAGCTATTCTTATAACCAAACATATAAACAAAAGTAAAAGTATACATGACAAGATAGCTCATCAACAATTAAAACATCCCATTACTCATAGTGGAAGAACACCATAAAAATACTGAAGAATCTTCAGACAAGAACATAGGTTCAAGAAATTAGAACACTCTTACAGCTAATGAGACACAGCTGAAAATGAAATAGTTCACATTCAACATTGCTCATTTAAACGCATTGATCCATTCCACATAGCACTTTCTCCAACAGGTAAAATTTTCACTTTCTGTTTTGTAAAACGAAGTAGTTCCTCTTACAAGCGAAAGGTTTACAAGTTTTCCAGGGAAAAATCCCCTTCTAAGTTCTATTTTGAAATATTTAAACTACAATGGCCGACTGCTTGGGCTGCCCCCCAAACGTATGACCTTTAAGTTCCCCAACGCTTCATATTCCTCTATCTTTTCTGTGCATGCTCATGATTGGCTGGGTAATTGCCGGAACTTTCAGAGCTGCTCCTTTGTCACCAATCATTTTGTCTTTTCCTTCATTTGTTCTTCTTGCGATCCTGTTGTTTTCGGCTCTACCTCCACCAAACGGCTTGTTATGCCTTCACGCCGCGGTAGTCTAAAAACGTCTTTGAGTCCACTTGCGAGTCAACAAAGTGTATCATTAATTGGGACTGCGTTATAAAACAAAGCCGCAAATTATACCAACTGAAACGGCCAACCCAAAAGAAATGGCCAGGTGCACCACCACTATTAGAATTTTATCAAACGCCGACACCACTATTTTGTTTATCCATGGGTTTGCACAAAACCACCAACGACGGGAAACGAGGACTCATCAGCTGCTCAAAATGCCAACATTGGAAGGGTAGCTCATTCACAGCCGCAACGGCGGATTCTAACAAGAATGGGTACTGCGAAATACTTTAGGCATGTCGGAAGTCATAAGAGTTTCGACATCGAAAGACGAAAGCTTTTCTCAGCCGCAACGGCGGAAGAGAAAAACTAAAGACACGCAAAATGCGGGTGGGAAAACTCTCCATCAAAAGTTGGAAGGATTTGACATCGGAAGCCAAATGACTTTCCTAGCCGCAATGGCGGAAGAGAAAAAGCTACGGGTATGTGATTAAAACACTAATACAAATCGGCAGTCGGAGCGCTTTGCACTTCGGGAGCTAAGTCGCTTTGGGAGCCGCAACGACGGACAAGAAAAGGACAACAGTCGCCGATCAAACATAGTATGACGCCCGAAAAAATATTAAGTGTTTAAAAACTGTTAGAAAATCAGCAATGGTTTAAAACCAATTTTACTTCCGAAATCGTGGACTCAAAGAACAAAATATCTGATTTATCACCGGCTAGTAAACCAACTCACATCTGCGATTAATCACAAAATTCAAACATAGGCAACCCTTGAAACTGGCTGAAAACCAGTCTGCACAATCATTCGAAATTAAAACCCGACCAATAAGTTCCAGGATCCTACGATTTAAGAACAACGCTAAATCATGAGGAGGGGCCCAAAACTTTAAGAAATTTGGGGAGAACGGTTGCGGCTGCAACAACTGGTGATTACCTGGTGAACCTAGATCTCTGGGTGATTGCTCTTGGAGTGACAGACTGTTTAACAATAAATGTACCTATTGAATTCTTCTAGCTATCCGGATTTCTCAAATGACAGAAGTGTGTACCTTTAATCATTTATGATAGTCCAATTTGGGAGACTGGAAACCAAGATTTTTTAAGTCCAGATAACTCTGTTGAGGCCAGAGGATGAATTTCATTATTACTTTTGTCTTCAGGTAGCTGATAGCTTGGACGCCACAAGGTTGTAGCATATGGTGAACATAAATATTCATTTGTTCCTCATTCCCATGCCACTTTAGCACCTTTTGTGCTTCTGGGATTTTGTCCCTTTTTATATGAGTCCTCCTGCATGCCTTTCTTACTGAATTTTAATTCAGGATCCTCTATCCCACAGTGTCCTTTTGTGTGAGCGGTGTACTTCATGTTTCAGCTCACGGACGGAGAGGATCTTTCGGCAATTTAATACTTATGATTCAGCATCTGCTTTGATGTATGATGCTTGCATAGGAGTTTTTGACTCTTATTTGCCTTTTGGTATTCGTTTCTTGGCATGGGATCATTTATATTTAATATACTATTCACCTTGATCCTTTCCATGGGTCCTCTGTTGTCACCCCTTAGAACATTTTAAGTGTGACATGGATGGAGCCTCAACGTAGTATTCTAGACTCTTCGAATCCGGTTTATTTCACAGGGGTTAAGCAGGACTTCAATGCACACAGAGCTTATTCGAGAAAACTGCTAAACTGGAAGAAGTTATTTTAGCAACACACAGTCTGAGACCCAAACATGTTGATCATTCCCAAACATTTTTATGTTCTCCATGCAACCGCGGGTTCGTTCCCTTTATTGGAATCAAGAAAACAAACTAAAACAAACTGAAAAACATGACTCAAAAGACAGCCAAACAGATTAATTATATACAAGACAGAAAAACTCAACGAAACTCAGGAAAAATAAGGCTTGAGAACCAAACCATTCACTGGTAAGTTCTCTTCCCACCCCTGTATATCTTGTAACTTATAAGTAGAAGGGCCAAGCTTTGCTGCAATCTGAAAAGGGCCTACCCACAACTGCTGGAATTTAGTGTGCTTTCCTTTCTCATCATGGAGGTGATCCCATTTGAGTACTAAGTCTCTTACTTCAAAGTCTTTTGTTCCAGCTTTATGTTTGTTGAACCATGTCATTACTAACTCTTGTTGTTGCTTAAAGCATTCCCTGGCTTTAGATCTAGCCTCTTCTACTTTCAGAAGATTGCATATCCTCATCTGCAAAACTTCATTCTCCGACCCTATGGACTCTTGAGCTATTATGGAAGAGGGTAGCATGATGTTGGGAGGAAGAATGGCTTCTTTACCATACACAAGGGTATACGGTGACACTCCTATCGCAGACTTGGGGGTGACTCTATCGGCCCAAAGGGCGTTTGGTAGCGCTGAGTGCCAGCTCCTCTGGTTTTCTATCATAGTCTTCTTTATAAACCTAATCAGATTTTTGTTAGTTGATTCAACGAGGCCATTTCCTTGTGGATAGTAATTAGCAGAATAATGTAGTTTTATCCCTTTATCATGAGCAAAAGCAGTTAATTTAATTGATGAAAATTACGTAGCATTATAAAAAACTAATGAAACTGGAACTCCAAACCTGGTCATGATGTGGTCCTGCAGGAAACTGATGACCTCGTCTTGATTTATCTTGCGCAGCGGAACTGCTTCGACCCAACGAGTGAAATAATCGGTCGCGATCAGAATGTACTTGTGTTGTAGGGAGGAATTTGGTTTTATTTCTCCAATGATATCCAACCCCCATTGCTTGAATGGTTCCGTGATCATCACAGGCTTTAGGGGTGCTGCTGCTTTAGGTTGTCTCCCACTACACCTTTGGAAAATATCACACTTCCTGACATGTGCGTGTGCATCTTTGAAGAGCGTAGGCCAATAGTAACTTGCCCTGAGGATTTTGTGGGCTGTAGTATCTCCTGAATAATGTCCCCCAGTAGGACCGTCATGCAATTCTGACATTACTTTCTTCGCATCTTCCTTTTCTAAGCATCTAAGAAGAACCCTATCATAATTCTTTCTGAATAATACTCTTTCAACAAGTTGATAGGAGGTTGATTTAAGACGTAGCGCCCTTCTTTGCTTGGAACTCCAATGTTCTGGCAACAGCCCTATTTGCAGGTAATGCACAAGGTCTCTATACCAAGACTCAGGAGCTATAAACAAAGGACATACCTCCATTACATGTAATTTGGCTTCATCTTCCCAGGCGTGTTCTTCATTTTTTCCATTTTCAGTCATCTGTTTGCACAACCCTTGTCCTTTAACTATAGACGCTGGCTTGAATTCAAGGTCGTACTCTTGAAGAGCTGTTACCCAGTTGCCTCTTCTTTCTCCGGACTCCTTCTGTACAAGAAGAGACCTTACAGCTGGGTAGGGGACGATCACCTTGGTTCTATTTTTTAAAATATAAGGCCTGAATTGCTTTACTGCTTTGAATACAGCGTAATCTTGTTTATCAACAGCTGGGTAATTCAATTCGCCCCCCTGTAGACCAGTACTCATAAAGGATATTGGGAATTCATCCCCCCCATCTTCCTTTTGGGTGAGCACAGCTGCTAGTGAATCATCGGATGCAAAGGTATACATGATAAAATATTTGTCGAAATCTGGGCTTTTTAGGGAGGGTGCATGTGCAACAGCAGTTTTGATTTTGTTGAATGCTCTCTTCTCAATTTCAGTCCACTTGAATAGTGCATTTTGCTTTACCATCTGCTGCAACGGCTTGACAATCTGAGCAAAATCAGGCACAAATCTTCGCATGAAGTTTATCGTTCCCATAAATGATTGCATCCCCTTTTTATTATGGGGCAAGGGGATTTGTTCAATAGCCTTAATTCTTTCTAGATCTATAGAGATTCCTTTCTTTGAAACTATGTGACCCAGCAACTTGCCCTTCGTGACAACGAACACACACTTCTTAGGATTGAGTGAGATGCCATATTTCCGACAGCGTTCGAAAATTTGCATTAAGTGAAACGCGTGCTCTTCTCTTCTCTTCGAGAATATTGTAATATCGTCAAGGTATACTACAGCACTTTAGCCAATCAATCCACAGAAATCTATGTCGATATCCCTCTAAAACATTGCTCCAGCATTTATAAGCCCAAAGGGCATTCTCCTGTAGGCAAAAGTTCCCCACTTGGTCCTGAACATGGTCTTCAATCTGTCTTCTTTGGCTACTAATACTTGATTGTAGCCAGAGAAACCGTCTAGTAATGAAAAAAGTTCAGAGCCTAAAACCATTTGTAGCAGCTGCGCCATGGGTGGAACAGGATAGTTATCTTTGTCTGAGGCACGATTTAAATTTCTGAAATCCACGCAGAGTCTGATTTCTCCAGATTTTTTTCTTACCGGCACCAGATTTGATACCCACTCAGAGTGTCTGACTTTAAAAATGATCCTAGCATCCAATAATTCCTTCACTTCACTCTGAATCAGTGGTTCCAATTTTGAATGCATTTTCCTCAAAGGTTGCTGATACGGCATGACTCCAGCTTTGATGGGGATGACATGCTTGATGATGCTGGTGTCGTATGTTTTCAAATCTTCATATGTCCATGCAAAAACATCTTTATATTGTTTAAACAGAGTGACGAACTTGTCTCTTTCCGCTGGTGAACAACATTTGCCAAGGTTTACAAATTTAGGACTCGCCTCAGTCCCTAAATTTATCAGCTCGAACTATAGAGATGAGTTGTGAGTCTTCACGTTGGCTGGTCTTTTGAACTTTTCATTTAAATCGAACATTCTTTCCAACGTTCTGACTCCTTTAGGGATGAAATTGTCATATTTCATCTCAGCCTGATGTTCTTCATCATCTATAATCGCCCCTTTGAACACCTCGTCATTTGTTAAGCATTCTATTATCTGCTGATCATCGTCGAACACTCGCAGGTTGGTGATCATATCCGGTACTGAGGGCCTGAAAAGAAATTCGACAAAGCATCGATTATTAGTGGGTACGAGCCTAGCGGCTGATGTGGCCAGCAAGTCAGCTGCTACATTTTTAAGTCTTGGAATTGAAATAATATTGAATGCATTAAAACATTTAAGCAGGTCCCATACCTCATTTTGGTAAGCTTTCAAGTGAGGGGAAACACAATGTATTTGATTCTGGATTTGTTTCACAATAATTTCAAAATCCCCAAAAACTTTTAGATTACTTACCTTTAATTCAATCACTTTCGTCAAACCCTGCACCAGCGCTTCGTACTCAGCTGTATTATTAGTACACTCAAACTCCAATCTACATGAAAGAAAATGTTTATTCTTCTGGGGGTCGATCAGGACACATCCAGCCCCTAACCCCTCTAATGTCTTAGAGCCATCAAAAAACAAAGTCCAAAAATCACTAACTACTGAATGTGAATCTATTCCTACTGCTAAGTCTACTATGTTATAGTCAATCTCATCAGCCTGTGAAAATTGAAGGAGATCAGGCTGAGTGTCAGATGTGTTGTTGGATTCTTCTTCTTGGTAATTTCCTGGTTCCAATTCGATAAAATAATTTCCCAATACAGAATCCACTGGTTCATTCTTCTCCTCCAGTCGAGTGACATTGTATTTCATGTGAGGCTCTCTTAAGATCTTGATCTGGTTCGGACTTTCTTTGTATGGCAGCCACAGATGCGACCAATCCGAGGCAAAATATCCATTTAGTTTGGCCGACCAATCTCTGCTCAGGACAAGATCGTACGCGTCTGGTATATTAGCCACCACGATATTAATGACCTGGCATACTTTATCATTGGATTCCATATGGACTAGGACATCTTCCATCTCGCCCATTACCTTTACATCTGTCCTGTCCAACTGAACAACTCTCCAAGTAGATGGCTTGGGCTGCCCATTTATCCTTTTACAGACTGATATTGGCATGACATTTACCGATGCTCCTGAGTCTACCAAGCAGTTATGTACATTATGATTGAAAATTTCAAACGTGAGGAGGAAAGGTGGATGTTTTCTTTTAGACTTACCTCCAACGCTGGTTTCGCCGATTTCTTCTTCTTCTTGAGGCTGATTGTCAGTGGGAAGCCCCTCATCCGAAGCTTCAAGTGCTTTCAATAATCTTTCCTTTTGTTGTGCTACTTTATACATTTCAAACAGTGAAATGTTTGCCTTTATTCTCTTTATGTCCTCCACGATATCATAATCCATCTGTGGCTCAATGAGGAGCAGTTTATCAGCAGTCACCTTTTCTTCATTGGGCTTGGCCAGCGTATCTTTTTGCCTAGGATCTTGGCTGGTAATAGTGAATTCTGGAGTCTCATCGGCTAAGGATTTATTTTGAAATTTCTTTACATTTCTTTGCATCCTTTTGATCTTTGGTAGAATGAGATTGTTTTCTTTAATTGGCCCTTGGATCCTTGTTGCCACGTTGGTTTCCATAACGTCCTTGTAGCCCTGATTCTTTTCCTCTTCCGAATCAAATAACGAAACAAAATCCCACAAAACCATGGTGTCCTCTTCTTGTTCCTTTGTTGACGTAGTATTCTCTTTTCTCTCTTCATCTCCATCTTCTGTTAATCTAGAATCCAACAGCTGATTCATGACCAACATCATCGAATTTATCCATTGAGGACAATTCTTTTCAGAGTGTGGCTGTTGGTGGAAAGTGCAAAAATTGTCCATGCCTACCTCTGTTAAATTCATAGATGCAGTATTATGAGGAGGAGGTTGAGACTGATTATTATCCTCTCTTTTCTTATAATATGGCTTATAAAATTTTTGTGTTTCTTTCTCTTTCTCCAAATCTATGATTTTGTTGGAAAGCTTCTGCATCATTTTTGCCATATTTTCATAATCTTGCAATTTCTCTTCCTTAGGCTTAGTAAACAATAAGGCTTTCCTTCCTGCACCTTTCTCTCTTGACTGTTCTGGATAATCTTCAATACTCTCTCTTTCAGCTTCCACTACTTCTGCCTCTTCATAGGTTTCCGTCAAAGTAGGCTTGGCCCTACCTTGGCAAACATGGCCAAATCAGGGCCTAAAGCTAAAGTATAATATTCAATCAAAACTTTGTCTGAAGGTTTATCTGTTTCAGAAAAATTCTTGAGATAGGTTGCAAACCTTTGTGTGAAACTGTGCACCTTTTCCTTTCTTTCTTTCTTCAAGGCACATAGCCCTTTCATGAGGGCTGCATGAATTTTTTGAGTTGCATACTTACTTCTGAAAATTCTTTCGAAGGTATCCCAATCAGGGATAGAGTTAGCAGGCAACCCAAAGTACCATGATGCTGCAGCTCCTTTAAGGGTATGCGGGAACAGTCTACAGACTACATCTTCATACTCCCCAACCCTTAATCCTTCAATTTCCAAGTAAAAACTTTGTAGGTGATCATCTACTAGTATTTTCTCATTTGGGTCGAACTTGGGCAACATATTGTCAAAGGCTTGAGGTAGGTCGTGTAGCGGAGGTGTCAGGTTTAACGGTGATCTGGCTCTCTAAGCAGGTGGTGGATTTGGTGGGTTAGGTGGTGGATTAGCATTTACTCCTGCCATGAGTCTAGGTGGAGAGTGAGGAGGTGAGCCAACTGGAGTATGAGTAGGAGAATTGTGAGGGGTATCTGGGCCTTCTTGATTCAAAGGTAGCACAACTTCCTGTAAGGCTGTTTCTACCAGTTCTTCCCAGTCTCCAACCAACACTGAGTCTTCTACTATAGGACGATATTTCCTTTTATATTCTCTTTTGGGCAATTTAGGGATGATTGGCAATCCTCCAATATTCTTTACATATGCCCTGGTGTGTCTTCTCAGATCATTAACAACTTCGTTGCCAACATAATATAGATGTTCTCTTTCTTCCGAAATTGGATTATGAAGCCCACTGCTTTCATAACTGTTACCGGTGGAATATTCTAGGGAAAACGGGTTTCCTCGGCTAGCCATACACTGGCGGCCCTCCTTCTAGTGCCAAAACTGTTGAGGACTGGAAAATCGTAGGCAACAACAGTAAGGGATTCTCCCTAGTCAACGTTCCCAACTAGCCCGTGATTGTTTGGAGTAGGGAATCCGTCCGGATTGTGGTCCGGCTACCGTAGGTCAAGTAACAAAACAAAGGGTTTTACCGGTTACGGCCCAGTCCACCGAGTTTTTGTATTTTGACTTAAATTATGAAATGCACGTGCCTAATTAACAATGCAGAGTGATAAAGATGCAAAGAGCATTCACAATGTGATGCGCATGTTCTTACCTCTCGTATTATAACTCACAATCATCTAAATCATACAAACATTAATGAAACAAAACTAACTAAACTATCTCTAGAGAGCTGGATTAATTCATGAGTAATGCAATATTGTTCAGGTGTTATGGCAAATCACAGATAGTTGTTCTTATAACCAAACATATAAACATAAGTAAAAGTATAGATGACAAGATAGCCCATCAACAATTAAAACATCCCATTACTCATAGTGGAAGAACACCATAAAAATACTGAAGAATCTTCAGACAAGAACATAGGTTCAAGAAATTAGAACACTCTTACAGCTAATGAGACACAGCTGAAAATGAAATAGTTCACATTCAACATTGCTCATTTAAACATATTGATCCATTCCACATAGCACTTTCTCCAACAGGTAAAATTTTCACTTTCTGTTTTGTAAAACGAAGTAGTTCCTCTTACAAGCGAAAGCTTTACAAGTTTGCTAGGGAAAAAGCCCCTTCTAAGTTCTATTTTGAAATATTTAAACTACAACAGCCGACCGCTTGGGATGCCCCCCAAATGTATGACCTTTCAGTTCCCCAACGCTTCATATTCCTCTATCTTTTCTGCGCATGCTCATGATTGGCTGGGTCACTGCCGGACCTTTCAGAGCTGCTCCTTTGTCACCAATCATTTTGTCTTTTCCTTCATTTGTTCTTCTTGCGATCCTGCTTTTTTTGGCTCTACCTCCACCAAACGGCCCGTTATGCCTTCACGCCGCGGTAGTATGAAAAATCCTTTGAGTCCACCTGCGAGTCAACAAAGTGTATCATTAATTGGGACTGCGTTATAAAACAAAGCCGCAAATTATACCAACCGAAACGACCAACCCAAAAGAAATGGCCAGGTGCACCACCACTATTCGAATTTTATCAAACGCTGACACCACTATTTTGTTTATCCACGGGTTTGCACAAAACCACCAATGACAGGAAATGAGGACTCATCAGCCGCTCAAAATGCCTACATTGGAAGGGTAGCTCATTCACAGCCGCAACGGTGGATTCTAACAAGAATGGGTACTGCGAAATACTTTAGGCATGTAAGAAGTCGGAAGAGTTTCGACATCAGAAGACGAAAGATTTTCTCAGCCGCAACGACGAAAGAGAAAAACTAAAGACACGCGAAATGTGGGCGGGAAAACTCTCCATCGGAAGTCGAAAGGATTTGACATGGAAGCCAAATGACTTTCCCAGCCGCAACGACGGAAGAGAAAAATCTATGGGTATGCGATTAAAAGACTAATACAAATCGGCAGTCGGAGCGCTTTGCACTTTGGGAGCCGCAACGGCGGACGCGAAAAGGACAACAGTCACCGATCAAACATAGTATGACGCCCGAAAAAATATTAAGTGTTTAAAAACTGTTAGAAAATCAGCAACGGTTTAAAACCAATTTTACTTCCGAAACTGCGGACTCAAAGAAAAAAAGATCCGATTTATCACCGGCTAGTAAACCAACTCACATCTGTGATCAATCACAAAATTCAAACACAGGCAACCCTTGAAACCGACTGAAAACCAGTCCGCACAATCATTCGAAATTAAAACCCGACCAATAATTTCCAGGATCCTACGATTCAAGAACAACGCTAAATCATGAGGAGGGGCCCAAAACTTTAAGAAATTTGGGGAGAACGGTTGCGGCTGCAACACCTGGATTTGTATATTTTGCAACCAGAGACTGGTCTATCATACACTTAGACATCTCTCTTATAACATGAATCATGAGGGGGTCTCTCTGTTTCTTACCTGGGTGTTTAATAGTTCCTTTATTACCTTGTTGTAAATTGGTATATCCTTAAAATCCTGTAATAGAGGAATTTTGACATAGATATTTTTTAGTTCATGTAAAATGCCATACTCGGGATGAATTATAGGTTTTTCTATTGCTAGTCGTTCTAGAAATGGAGGGATTCTTTGTTCCTGAGTTGGTTCTTGCTGAGGATGGGTATGTGCCCATCTTTGGAATATCTACATCCTGAAAAATAGCATCATTCATTACCTCATTGGGGTCTTCTTCTTCTTCAATCTCCTCACGAATGATGACTGATGACTTGGGTTTGTCATTCACCACTCTTCCATATCGTAATTGTATCTTGTGTACGGGTACAGTCGAAATAACATAGGATGGAAGAGTTTGCAACTCAATGCTATTGAGAGCTTGAGTTGACTTATTATTTGGGTTAGGTATCATTTGTGAGGGTAATAATGTAGGTCATGGAGGATTTGTAATCTGGAAATGATGAGGTTGTTGTGCAATTTCCAATAAGGGGAACTGGAGGCACAAACCTAGGAAATAATTTCTGGGTATTGGATGGATGCCGAGGATAAGGATGATTAGGTGTAGAGACAGGTGGTGAATGGGGGTATGAATGTCCCCTCCACCCATGTGGCCAATACTAATGCTGAGTAAAATGAGGAGGAGGAGGATACTGTGGTGGCCATTTCTGCCAACTTGAAGTGTTCCATTGTTGAGGTGGTTGGTAGGGATGCTCATAGGGTGGGGGATGTGGTGACAAATTCTGGTATGGTGGTTGGTCTCTTGGTTGCCAAGGAGGCCTCCTAGATTTTTCACCAATGTCTCCACTTTTATATATGGCTTGTAACCTAGGAAGCGATGGGCAATTTTTTGTCGTATGATCATCCATACATATGTGACATACGAAGATGTTGTTCAAGGGGAATTCCCTTTGGGGGTGCTTAGTCCTGCATCTTGGACAGAAAATGCTCATTGATGCACGTTCTTCCTCTTGCCTCTTCCTGGCTTGTAACATATCTAGTTGGGAACCCATTGTTCCTAGAATATCACTTTTGAAGTTTTCCAATAGGTTTCCTAATTCTATCCTGGTGACTCCTCCGGAACTAGAGGTGTTCCCTTTTGGATTTCTATTGTAGGGATCCCAAAGAATTCTCTCGACTTTCCCCCTACTTCTAGAGTAGTTTATACACATATCACCAATTTGTGCAAAAGGTTTGTGAGAGATATCGCCAGATGTCATGAGATTAAGGCTTTCTACTAGGTATTCTGAGATCCCTTTAATGAAGAGTGTTCATACTGCATCTTCTTGAAGGTCGTTATATTTAGAATTGTGTAATGTATAGATAAACCTTTCGAGATAATCCTCTAAGCTCTCATCTTCAAGTTTTTGTATCTTGAAAATATCGTTTCGAGAGTCTCTAGGTTTTCCATACTCTTGATATTTCCGCAAGAATGTGGTTTTCAAATCTTCCCAAGTTCTGATACTATACTTTCCTAATCCCACGAACCATCTTAAAGGAGAGTCTTTTGGTGTAGCTAGGAAAAGTTTCAGTTTTCGAGCATCTTGTAGATAATTATAGCTTCTACAAAGAATGTCAAACTCGAACAAAAATGTGTCAGGGTCTTCATTACGTTTTCCATAGAAATTAGGTAATGAGGAAGGAGGGATGTTCTTCATATTTACATCCTGTGCAGTGTCTAGGATAGGAAACCTAAAGGTAGCCTCGGTTCGATTTTATCCTTCTTCTCCATCATTTCTAACCTCATCATGATCTTCATCTTCTCCCCATCTCTCCATGTAGCTTTGGTTTTTAAAAAGAGTGTACCTAGGAGGTTCCTTCCAAGGTGATAATGAGGCGTCCCAACGTTCTTCTTCAGGGGAGATATTACTCTGATAAGAGAATTGTCAGCCGTGTCTTTGTTAGGTTCTATAGGGAAGGTAGGTCCTGCTGTGGATGTCTCAATCCATGAAACAACAGTATTTATTGAGCTTCCAAAGAGAGCTTTTACCTGAGCAGGATCAATGAAATTGGAAAAATTTGGATCCCCTACTAGTGAAAAAGTTGTATCATTAGGTTTTTGCACTAGTGGATGGTTTAGGGCCCTTCCAATGGCTGGCCTCAAGAACTTCTTCAGGAATGGGGTTTTTAGAACTACTTCCTGCCAGGGTTTCCCTACCTTCTATGGCCCCTCCTTTAGGTTTCCAAGAAGAACTACTTCCTACCTGTGTCTTTCGATACCTATCAACTCAGTTAGTGGTTGGGGTATTACACCCCTCGTAAAGGTTAGTAGGAATTTTAACAAAGTTTTGAGAACTAGTTCTAACGTATCCACCTTTCGAATCTCTAGGTTTGTTCATGAAAAGATAAACTAAATGAAAACATACAATACTACAATCACTGCTGGATTTGGGGGCGCCCATTATAACAGATGCGTAGGTTCTTACCTCTCGTCTTACCTCTCCCCCGCCACCAGCCTATTGCTAAACTTCTTAAGGAAATTCTACTTATTCTACCTTACAGAACAACTCCTCGGCAACGACGCCAAAAATGTTCGGTGTTTTATTGTCTTAATTAATTCACTAAATATTTAATTATCGATCGAGGTTTGTAAACTTAGATTTGACACAAAATATATGCTAAGGTAGAAGGGTTTCTAAGGTGCCATGGAAATATTTAACAAAGAGAAGATCGGAAGATCTTTCAAAATGAAAAACCGAGTCAAACTCCAGAAATCCAACTACTAAGGTAATTACAATGGGAAAAGACCACTATATTAGAGAAGTATCAATCTATACTACTCTACTCTATAAACAATAACTAGAAAGACATATGTAAACTATTCTAAGAAAGTAAATTGCTCTTTATAGTGAAACCTATTAATTAATTATTTAGCTTCTTAATCTGGGAATTAGAAAGGCTATAAACAGATTTAGAACTCTAACTATATGAAAACACAAGATTATATTATCCGGGGTAGTATTACAATTACTTAATATATCTAAGAAATTCAATAACTAAACTATACATGTGATTGAAAATATACAATAATTAAACTAAATCATCTAGTTCCATTCTCCTTGAGGATTCTGAGGATATGCATTCATTGTGATCGAAACTGGAGAAGGAGATGTATGAAAATGGATTTCAAAAGAAACAAAGAAACTAAATGGAATTAAGTCTAATTTAACTTCTACAAATAGGTGTAAACTAAGGAGTGTCCAATTACAAGTAATAGTAAACATTGTCATTTATGTTCTACCCTTAAGCAAATGTTACCAGCAACTAATTTATTAATCAAGAAACAAGACTATTTTAACAATTACTTTGAAGTTGGAGGTATACTACTCTCATATGAAACAAATGTAAGGGAATAAAATATAGTTTAGAAGCAAGTAGAAAACTTAATAAAGATATTTACTCGAAAATAGTTTATAATTTAAAAGCAGGTGAAAACCTAATAAAGATATCTTATTTTCTAGATCAAACCTATTCTATGAACATCTTCAGTAACGATGAAGTAAGGATGATAAATATTATGCTAGGAATGATGACCAGATTATAAAGAACTAATGTGCCTTTTAGATAATAGAATTAGTAAATTTAATTCTAAATTCAATCTAAAGAAGAATGAAGTAAGCTAAACCAGGGATGTAGTTGACAAATTTCACAGTAGCAATGAATAAAGAAATAAGATATCGAAGAAACAGAATTCAAGAATAAACTAAGATACCGAAGAAACATAATTCAAGAATAAACTAAGATAAAAGGAATGACAGATGAGAGTAATTATGGAACTTAATGGATACTATAGGTGGTTTGAAGTAAGGTCCTAATTACACATATATGACTACTGTTCAATTACAGAAGGTAATAAATTTTAAAAACCAGGAAAAATGAACTTAAAACAATCATAAAACAAAATGGGGAATATTAAAGTCTGAATGAGGTTCTGGATGATAGTATAGACAGACAGTCCGAATGGCGGTCTGAATGGAGAAAAGTAGTGTAAATTATGAAATAGATAACCTAGATGATCCTAACATCAGCTGATTTATGCATATGAGATTGTAATGTAGACAAAATAGTAACTAAGATTATCTAACAATTGAAAAAACAAAAGAATAACTGGTGCTAATTTATAGTTAAGAAGAGAGATTATTTCCTATTGTTTAATGAGACAAACAAAAAGATGATTGAAGTTAATCTACAGCCAAACATGAATTAAAAGAGTTGAATCTAACTACAAACTAAACCTAAGGTATTAAACTAATTAAACTCTATCTGATTGCAAATACGAAACCAGGAAACAAGCCGAAAAGAAGACTGAATGACTATGCATAACCGGTCACTTCTAATTCTGAAAATGGAAACTATGTTAACATCACAGTGTAAATTGTATTAACCATAGTAAACACACATTACAGAAGATGAGGAAATAAACAACATCAATTTACAGAAGAATTAAACTACCTACAGAAACTGGAAATACAAATTACTTATTTTCAAAAAGGGATAACAGAAATACAAATGGAGACCTCTGGTTGTTGAGGGGCCCTTCTCAACAATCAAGGGTTGCGCTTAGGTCAATCCACCACTCATGAAAACAAAGACATAAATTCACAGCTGAAGATAGAACTTATATTAAGTTCAGAACAGATTTTACAGAATTTCTTTGCTAATGAAGCCGAACTAACTCGACTTTCGTTTGGAGACGGATTTGTATAATTTTACATGGATGAGCAGGTCAACCCTTTTAGTGGTCGACTGCTCAACAAATAGATAATCATTAACTGCTAACAAAAAAACGTGTAATGATTTGTGATTGCGCATAGCCGTCTTCCTAATCCTTTGCGCATCGGTTATCCTTGTGCAGGCTGCGCGTGTAAGGATCTGCGTTGATGTGGGCATAGAACATGGTGTCAAGTCAAGAGGACAAGATCCCAAGTCTTCTAGATCAAATAATCTTGTGCCAACAGAACGTGTGGCTAACAGATCAACAAAAACCATTATGTGCTTTAAACGCTTGAGAATATTCCAATTAACATGGCGTGGGTTAATCGAAGGGTTGAATAACAAGATGGATGCAACTGTGCATGTTTGGTGCAAATGCATGTCCACATGGACGCTCGTTTAGAACCATAGTCTGCAAAACAATTCTATGTATTAGGAATGTTTACAAATATCAAATAATTGCTAATAAATTCATGTAATAACAAAAATCAACCAAGACTTGCATAAAATTCAAATACTTTCGTACCTGGGGTCAATTGATAAGATGAATGACAAGAAGTATACCAAAAGGCAACAAAAGTGATGCCAAAAGAGAAAATTAATAGCCAAGAATGATAACAAAATTGGGATCAACATGTAGATGAGTATTTGGTTCACTTGACAACTTTTTGTTGATTTTATGTCAATATACATATGCATGTGATTCATCTATGATTTTGGAAAATCTTGTGAATACTGACATGGGGATTGACTCATTGCATGGGGCTTGAGCATAGGTATTGTTGGTTTCCAAAGACACTGGAAATGTTCCAAGCTAAGGAGAAGAATTCTCCAAGACCAGAAAAAGATCCTGTGGTGTGTGCTGATGCATGCAAGCAAGGACTTGGAAGAGTTCCAGATTGTGCCATTGGATAGATAAGGGTGCAGAGGAAGCATTGCAGTCCTGAAGAGGCTACATGGGAGTGTGAGGATGCCATGAAATTGGCACATCATTTTTGGCTCAAATTTGTAGAGCACTGAGGGCAGTGCCAGTGTAGCAATTGTTAAATTATTGTAAAGAATTGAGGACAATGCTATTGAAGGGGGAGGGGAATGTAACACCCTGGTTTTTGACCCCGTGGTATTTTGATTGTACATGATGAAAATATTGTATGGAATCATGGCGAGGAGATCAAGGCCAAGGCCTTGCCATTGATTGATGTTTTGTTTATAGGTGATCAAGGTTGATGCCTACGGTTTATGGTGCTAAGACAAGCACAGCATATATATTTGTGAATATCATGTAAAATCCAAACTAATAAAAATACCACAACTAGCTATGCATCGCAACGTTAAAGAGATGGGGGCATGATTTCACAAGGAATAGGGAGGGAGAATGTTTAACCTTGAGATGTTTGTGGAAAATCCATGTGTCAAAAGGAAACACCCAAAAACGTATGCCCATTCTTCTCATGCGTTCACATTTCATCTTCCCTCACGTTGTGGGGAGCGGCAGGACGTTTGGATCATCCATCCTTTACATTTTAAGTTTATTTTGTATCCTCATGGTGCATGCGCAGTCCATCATCGGACTCTCACCGAGACGCTATGATCCAATCTGATATTTCCCTATTCCATTTTGTGCATGCGCATTGTGCGTTCATCGGTTTTGCAGAACTGTGTTTCGTTCTAGGTTGTTCGTCTGTTGTTACCATCCTGAGCGTTGTTGTGCAATGGTCTCCTCTGTCACAAAGCGAGTGGAAGCTTGTTTTGCTGTGTTAACATTGTGGTCTCCTATGCGTGTGCATATTTTTTCCTTGGTCTGAACTGGTTTTGAGTAGAATTGGATCTGAACTAGCTTGATAAACCTACTGTAGGAAGGAACCTCACAAATAGATCTAGAGGGGCTGGTTTTTCTTCTTTGCACTCCCTGGACAACACTAGAAGGGAAGGCATAGCCCGAGAGATTGTGTAGCAGAGAAGGGGATGATTCCTTGTGTTGGGTGTGTAGATTCTTTAGGAGCCAAGCATGATCTAGTGCAGGTGTCTGCAGCTTGGTGGTTGAGCTCACTAGCTTAGCAGTTCAAGTTTCCAGTTCCTTTGTAGCCTGATAAACCCATCTGTTAGTTGGCTTGGCTGGTATTTAATGAGAATGTTGGCTTGATTGACTGCAGTATGATAACCCAATAGTATATTGGCTTGTTTGTTTATAGCCTGATAAACCCAACTGTGTTGGCTTGGATGAGTTTGCTTGTATTCTTAGCTATGTGTGAGCCTGCTAGTATCCCTTATTCCTTGTGGGAATCATGCCCATCTCGGGGGTGGAAGTGTTGCTGAGAGATTGATGAGTGCACTAGCCTATGGTTGGGTAAAACGTTGCAGTGACGTAGCTGGTTGAGAAACAACTTCTTTCAACGATAACTATCTCTGTGTTAATCATTCCAAATTATATTTGCTTCATGAAATATGATGAACCTGTTTAATGTGTTGAATTGATGAATTGATTCCATTGTATAATTGAAATTGTATGCATCTATGTATGTTTCATTCAATTCCTTTTTAAATTAAGTTATGGTGCTTAGATGGTCGGATTGGTGATGGCCTGGATGATCAAATCTGTCCAAGACTTCTGTTAGCAGGTTGAATTTCCGCATAAATCTCCTTCTGCAATTTTGATTTCTGCAACTTGCAGAATGCGGGATACGAAAACGACCTTCTGTAAACTCTGTTCCCCGCATATTTTCCTTCCACAACTCACCTTCCGCATGCGGGAATGCGAGAATGCGAGATGCGGCATCACGATCTCTAATTTTGCAATTGATTATTTCCACAATGGTCTATTCGCACGCGAGATGCGAAATGTGGGATGCAGGATGAGGGACCGTAATTTTCATATGTCCCCGATTCTGCGGATTCAAGTTTTCTGTACCGTTGACTCTTACAGGATTGATTCTCTGTCGTCAATCTATTTCCAGATGTGGAACGGATCATGACTGGTGATTCCCGTCACGATTTTCTCTGCTCTCCAATCTCCTCTGAGATTTTTCTTCATAGGTCGTTGGGTTGAGCACTGACATAAGCAATTTCTCTGCTATTGGGGAAGTTAGAGAATTTATATAGAGATGAATAGATTGAACTTCGAGCATATGGATGCGCATTCATCAAATGTGTGGGACTATGGTTGTGTTTCTCCTCTAAGGTGGGAGGGGACTGGCTAGTATCTGTGGTAGGATTTTTAGCTTTAGAAATGAAATATTAGACATGTGGCATACCATACAAGTTCTCTCTTCTGGCTAGGAAAAAAATACGATTTTTTTGGATATTTGCAATAACCTTTTATTGGAACATCCAAATTAGGTCATACCTATAGAATTAGAAACATGACGCATAAGGGTATCACAGGCCGAATTTTTAGACTCATAGAATTTGAAATTCAAAGTCTATCTCAGTTAAAACTTGGCCTTAAAACTATCTTCCAATTAGGGTTTGAAACATGTGTTCTAGGGAAAAAGGTCACATATGAGTCATTTGAAATCCAAATTGATTGAAACATGTTGCATCCAAAAGAAAATGGACCATGATATCTATGGTAATATTTTCATCTACAGAAACAAAATATGAGACACATGGCATACAATACAAGTTTTCTCTTTTGGATAAGCCAAAAATAAGAAATTTTTGGAGTTTTGTAATAACTTTTTATTGGCACATCAAAGTTAGGTCAGGACTATGACATCGAAAAGTGAACACGTCAGGATACAAGAGGAATAAGTTTTAGACCTAGAGGAGTTGAAATTCTAATTTTACCTTAGTTTTAAGTCGGCCTTAAAATAGTCTTCCAATCAGGGTTTGAAAAAAGATGTTCTAGGGAAAATTGTTATATTCAGAGCATCCAATATCCAAATTGAGTGAGACTTCTTGCATGAAAAACAATAATTACCATAGTATTTGTGGTATATGTTCCAGAGTTAAATTTGAAATGTTGGACACTTGGAATACTGTACAAGTTCTCTCTTCTGGATAGGAAATAAATAAGAAGTGTTGGGATAATTGCAATATAGTTTTACTAGAGCATCCAAATTAGATCATACCTATGAAATTAGAAAGATGATACATCTAGACACCACAAGATGAAGTTCCAGACCTAGAGGAGCTGAAATTTTAAATTTATCTATGTCCAATTCAACCATAAAACAATATTCCAATCAGGGTTTGAAGAAGGAAAATATATAGTTCAACAAGTGGTAGATCACATAGAGAACCAACAAGAAGTCTCCAAATACTAAAGATGTCAAAAAAAAGGATGAAACAACAGGTAGATAAACATCACATTTAAAGGAGTTTTAAATAAGTAAAAATCATATGGGAACTTGAACAAATCATTAAAACAAGGACCAAACAACTACGAAATCAAACTATTATTGAGTACCTCATCAAGTGGAAGAACTAACCAGCTGCATATTCGACATGGGAAGACAATACCTTCATACATATGCATCCACAACTACCCAAGCATTGAAGACAATGTTTGTCTGAAGGGGGGGGTCATGTTAAGCCCTAAATGTTGGGCACAGTAACTCCAATAGTGTGGCACTTTACCCCCTATATGGTGGTGTATTACATATTACTGATGTAGGATCTGGTCTATTAGTGGGTCTATTAGTTGTTATTGTTCACCTTTGTCTCCTATATATATAGGAAGGAGATATTTTCATTTGAGTAAGCATTGTATATTGTATTGTCTTGGGTACACAGTACATTGTGTAAGGAGGTTCCTCCCTTGAACATGATTGATATCCATCTATGTTATTCATTATTAAGGCATGTATTACTCTCTTATTGTCTATTTCTACTCTATTTATACTATTTTTGGGAATTGGTTGCATAACACTTATCGATCATGTTATATGGAAGAAGGACATGACTTTGGCCCTAAAGAAGCCATTGAGGAATATAGAGTCATTAACAATGCCTCAAAGCACCACACATGATTTCATAGAGCTATCCATGGTGCTATGTATCCAAGTCTTGAGGACATGGTAAGGGGAGGAGAGTTGAACCTCATGCCATAAAGGAATTTTCTAGCAATATATGGCTAAGAAGGTTTCTTCCACTAATCACACATGTCCTTTGAATGGTATCAATGGATTATTATTAAGAATGTTGATTCCATTAGGTGGTTTTGAGTAATATTTACATGTCTTAGTGCCTTTGGAATGAGGTTCCAAGGAAGAAGACCAATTGCTTGGACCTACAGAAGTAATCGAGCCATCCAAATTCATGAAGAATGCCTAAAATAACCACACATGAATTCATATGGGTATTAACAACACTATGTATCTAGGTTTTGTGTCCTTGGGGTCTTAGACATGGTTACTAGAGGAGATCTAAATCTTGGGCCCTAATGGAATATTATAGCCATACACGGATAAGAAGATTACCCCCACTAACCACATGTGGCATCCTAAGGGTATCATTAACCTATGTTTGCGTATGTTGGTGTCATTATGTGGTTTTAAGTAGTATGTAGGTTTCTCAAGACCTTGGGAATGATTTTCCAAAGAAGAAGATGATGCCTTTGGTCTTGAAGAAATTATTGAGGAATATAAATCCATGAACAATGCATCAAGGCATGGTGCATGAATTTGCAAGTTTATCCATGGAACTATCTATAAAAGTAGGGGACTCATGGCCTTGGACATGGTGAGTGAAGGATACTTGAATCTCTAGTCCTAAAAATATGTTCTATCCATCTAGGTATAAGTAGGTTTCCTTCACCATCCATACATGGAATCCTAAGGGTATCATTAGCTTTTGATTGAGGATTCCAATTCCTTTAGGTGGTTTTGAGTAATGTGTGTTTATGCTAGGGACTTGGGAATGAAGTTTCGACAAAGAAGACCATGCATTTTTCCCTAAAGAAACCATAGAGGTATCGAAAGACATTAATAATGCATCAAAGGACCGCATATGACTTTGCAGGGGTATACATGGTGCTATGTACCCAATTGTTTGGGACTTGGGGCCTTAGGAATGTTGAGGGGAGGATACCTAATCCTCATTCTCTAAAATAATCTTATAGTGATCTAGGGCTAAGAACGTTGACTCTACTAACCATACATGGCATCTTGAGCGTATCAATAGATTATGATTATGGATGTTAATGCCATTAGGTGGTTTTGAGTAGCATGTATGTGTATTATGGCCTTGGGAATGATTTTCCAAGGAAGAAGGCCAGGAATTTCACCCTAAATAAATCATTGAGGCATTTAGAGCCATGAACAATACCTAGAATCACCATGCATGACTTGGTATGGGTATCCACAACACTATGGGTCTAGGTTTTGTGGCCATTGGGCCTTAGACATGGTCAGTGGAGGAGACCTAAATCTTGATCCCTAAATGGGACTTATATCCATATAGGTCTATGGAGGTTTCCTCCACCAACCACTCATGGCCTCTTGAGGGTATCATTAGCCTATGATTGAGGATGTCGATTCCATTAGCTTATTTTTAGTAGTATATTGTAGGTGTCTCAATGCCTTGCGAATGATGTTCCAATGAAGGATACCATGCCTTAAGACCTAAAGAAAACAATGAGGTATATAGAACCATGAATAATTCCTTCAAGAATGAGGCATGACTTCACAAGGGTATCCCTGGAACTATGTATCCAAGTTGGGGACTTGGGGCCTTGGACATGGTTAATAGAGGAGACTTGAACCTCGGTCCCTAAAGGAATCTTGTACCCATCTATGGTTAAGGAGGTTATCTTTACAAACCATAAATGACCTATTAAGGGTATCATTAGCATGTGATTGAGGATGTCAGTGCCATTAGGTGGTTTTGAGCAATATGTACACATCTTAGGGCCTTGCGAATGACATTATGGGGAAGAAAATCATCCCTTTGGCCATAAGAAAATTGTTGAGGAATCTAAAACCATTAACAATGCCTCAAATAACTACACATGATTTCATTGGGGTATCCATGGTGCTATTTATCCAAATATTGGGGACTTGTGGCCTTAGACATAGTAAGAGGAGGAGACTTGAACCTCAGGCCCTAAAGAAATATTCTCACCATCCAAGGATAAGAAACTTTCCTCCACCAACCACACATGCCCTCCTGAGGGTATCATGGGAATATTATTGATGATGTAGGTTCTATTAGGTGGTTTTGAGCAATATGTAAATGTCCTACATCCTTTGAAATGAATTTCTAGGGAAGAATACTATACCTTTGGCCCTGAAGAAACCAATCAGGCATTCAAAACCATGAATAATTCCTTGAAGCGCTAGGCATGACTTTGTAGGGGTGTCCATGCCACTATGTATCCAAGACTTATGGACTGGGGGTCATGGGCATGGTTAGTAGAGGAGACATCATCCTTGGGCCCTAAAGTAATATTCTATCCATTAAGGGATAAATAGGTTACTTCCACCAATCACACATAGATTCCTAAGGGTGTCATTGGCCTATGAATGAGGATTTCAATGACATTAGTTGGATTTTAGTAGCATGTACATGTCCTAAGGACTTGGAGGTGACATTATATACAAGGAGACCATGCCTTTGGCCCTGTATAAATCATTGACCCATCTAAAGCCATGAAAATTTCCTTGAAGCATCATGCATGACTTCACAAGGGTATCCATGAAACTATGTATCTAGGTCTTAAGGACTTGGGGTGTTACACATGATTGATAGAGGAGAGCTTAATATTGGGCCCTAAGGGAATATTCTATCCATATAGGGATAAGAAGGTTGCCTCCAGCAACCACACCTGGCCTCCTAAGGATATCATTGGCCTATGATTGAGGATGGTAGGTGCATTAGCTGGTTTTGAGTAGTATGTAGGTGCTTCAAGGTCTTGGGAATCGAATTCCAAGGAAAATGACAGTGCCTTTATACCTAAATAAACCATTGAGGCATCTGGAGCAATGAACAATGTCTTGAATCATGATGCATGACTTCATAGGGGTATCCATCAAGTAAAATTTTAGGGGCAAAATTTAGCCCATGGGCTCATTTTTTACCTTTTTCTCAAAAAATGATTTTCCAATTTCCATCTTTTTATAAATTGATTTACCCAAATTCCATGGGATACAATTTTTTTACTCTAAAAATTGCAAAACTTGTCCAAAAATTATAAAATCCTTAAAAAAATGAATCTTTTTAGAAAAATATTGCATAATATTTTATGGTTGGAAATTTAAGAATCAATAAGATTCACTAAGGTTTCTACACGTTAGGAAAATTATGGATCCTTAAAATTTTCCCTGATATCCATGGCACTACATATCCAAGTCTCGAGGCCTTGGGGCCTTTGACATGGTTAGTGGAAGAGACTTGAACCTTGGGCCCTAACATAATTTTCTAGCCATCCAAGGCTAAGAAAGTTTCCTCCACCAACCGCACACGGCCTCTTGAGTGTATCGGTATCATATGATTGAGGATTTGATGCCATTGGGTGGTTTTATGTAGTATGTAGGTGTCCTATGGCCTTGGGAATGATGTTTCAAGGAAGAAGATCATGTCTTTGGCCCTAAAGAAGCCATTAAGGCATGCAAATCCATGAATAATGCATTGAATCATCACACTTGACTTAGTATGGGTATCCATGGTGCTATGTATCTAGGCCTTGTGTCCTTGTGTCCTTGTTGTCTAAAGAGAACCCATATTACTAGTGCGATGAATATCCCCATCAGAGAGACTATGTGGTGGCTTAAGGTATCGATCATCGCCCAAACATTTAGTTTAAATATTATTTTGAAGATAATAAATTATATATGTAGAAACATAAAATTATTATGGCATAATGATCTAGATATTTTCAATACCTTTCCAACGAGCTAAAGAACTCCAAAAATTGATGCTTGGATAGAAAGTTATGGCTAAAATAGCAATGCAAATTTTTATATAAAAATAAAAGTGTGTGCGCACTTTTAGAGCATGTCTGCATTATTTTGAATTCAATTTTTTTTGGGGGGAACAAATTCCACTCACCCATGGATTTCTTGACATGGCTGCTTCAAATTTAGGTTCGATATGATGATCATGTGGTTCGAATTGTAAAATCAACAAAACCTCCATTTTTCCAAAATTTTCTAAATATATATTATTTTCACGTTATATATTGAATAGGACACGCAAATCCATACCCCATCAAATTACACGAGCATATAGGGATGAGAATGTATATTCAAAATATATAATTAAAAATATATATTGTTTAATATTTTATTATATTTATCTCTTGACATATATCATAATCTTAAAATACATAAATCTTTTATTTCTACTATAACTTTTTTTGCCTTAAAACCATTTAAGAAAGAAAAAAATAGATAGTGTAGTGTGCACTAGTGTAAACAGAGACTTGTCAATTCTCGCTAGCTCACTCAATTAAGGTGTGGGTTTTGTTTGCAAGGTGACCCAAGTTCAATACCCTTAAGGGTGACTTAGTTGGGAGGAGACACCAAAAAATCTAGCGATGTTAGGGGTTGGTGTGTCCCAGGCCGGGTGGGATCCCCATGTGATTTTGACGGCTTAGATACCCCTATATTGTGGTTTCTTAGCCAATGGTTGAAATGGACTGGCCTTGAGTGACAAGAATTTCTAGCAAAAAAAAGTGTAGACCGGGACCTACAATCTAAATAAATAAATAAATAATGTTTTCATATAATGTTAAGACCCTTTTATGTAGCAATAATGGAAGGATTTGTAATTTCAAGAATATAATGACTTTCATTACTTTAGAAAAAACAATTAAGATTGTAAAATTTGAAAAAATAGTTATGCACAAGAACAATGTGTTCTCTACAATTCTACAATTTTTTGTAATCAAATTCCATCATTTAGGTACTCCAAGGTAGTACTAATGGAAACATATGCATTCTATTTTGCATGAAAAAACATAGGAAAACTTGAATTTTACCTCACTATACACAATTTCTAAAAAATAAAAATTATATATTCTGAAATTTAATTCATCCTTTTACACCATATTCAATTCATTGTGGAAGTACCTTGAACAATCCATTTTAACATATTGTTATTTTTCTAGGATTGCATTGCCACTAATGTGTCATGAGAGACCAACATTAGCTTGCACTCACCCCCTTAGAAGTTACATTTAGGGACTAAAACCCAAGTTTCCTCCCTTGACCATGTCAAAGGCACTAAAACCCATACATGGTGAATAAATCCTCCTAATTAAGCCCATATCCCCACTCGGAGGAGGCCAAGAATCACCCATATATGTCAAAACTTTAAGGTCTTGATCACAACCCTTAATCTGTAGAAGCTACCTTTAGGGCCTAAGGCCTATGTTTTCTACCCCATCCAGGTTGAGAGCTCCTAATGACACCCACATCTCAACCAAAGGCCAAAGATCCCCTACAAATTCCATGTGTTGTGATTTGAGGCCTTGGGCATGTCCTTGATCCAAAAAATATAACTTGACATATTAAAGCCTTGGTTTATTTCCCCGACCATGTTTAGGGCCTTCAGACCCATATATAGTGCTCGCATCCTCTTTACAACTCTCATGATCCCACTCAAAGATGAAAATATTCCCTAGACCCATCTTGTGTGGTGGTTTAAGGTCCAACTCATGGCCCTTAAGTTATAAAAGTTTCATTTATGGCTTAAGGCCCAAGTTTCCTCCATCAAACATGTGTAGGGCCACGGGACCCATACCTAGTGTTTAAAACCTTAAATGGTGCTCATAACCCCACTTGAAGGTAAAAAATCCTCTAAAGAGGGATTGTGTGGTGGTTCAAGGCCTTGCTTAGGCCCTTTGAACCCTAGAAGCTACCTTTAGGACCTTACACCCAAGTTTCCTTCCTTGGCCATGTGAGGGTCCCAAAAACCATACCCGTTGTTCAAAAACTACTTATATCCCCATAAAAATGCCAAATATCCCATCAAGATGTCATATGTGGTGATTCAAGGTGATGTTCTTGTCTCTTGAGGCTAAGAAACTTTCTTTAAGGCCTAAAGCTCGCATTTTCTCCCCTGACCATGTGGTTAAGGCCCCAAGTCCCATACTTATGCACCAAAACTCATAATAGTGTTTATTTCCCACCAATATATCTAATGATATACCCAACCTGGTATAAATGAGATTTATTCCCCTCCCATCCATAGATTGAACCCTTAGGGGTTAGGTGTGTGTCCATGTAATTCACCCAATCAAAGAAGAAGTTACTCACTATGCTACAAGCTAACTTAAAAGAAGTTAATAACTATGTCTAAAAAAGTTAAACTATAAGTAATGTATTTATGCTTTCACAATGTAAATGTTTATTATAAAATAAACATTTACAAAATTTGATTACCCCTTCGGTAGTGACTATGCTACAAGCTATCTTAAAAGAAGTTACTAACTATGTCTAAAAAGAATTAAACTATAATTTTAATGTATTTATGCTTTCACAATGTAAATGTTTATTATAAAATTTGATTATTGCTTCAATTTAGTGGACATAGCACATACCTATAATTTAGTAGACATAGCACATATCTATCAATATTTTTAAAATATATATATTTTTTAAAAAATTAAAAAAATAGATTTATTACTTAAAAACACATAAATAGTTTTAATATTTTTAAAAATTATAATTTTAAAAACATGGAAAAAGAGAATTTTATAATGATGAATATAAACTAAATTTATAAGTTTTTAATTAAAATTATAACAAAACTAATTTATTTTTTTAATAATAATAATCATCAATTTATAAAATTGTCGCTTGAATTATAAACATGATATGTCGGTAATTCCTTCATGTCTAAGATACGATGGCTAGCCCTTCTCTTTATCCAACAACCTGCATGGAATTGCTGGTGAGCAACTTTTAAATGGATAAATGGGCCTTCCAAGCTTTCTCTTTCAAGCAATTGCATAGCTATCAAAGATCAAAGCAATGATTGGGAGGTGGTAAGCACAGACGGTGCAAACTCCATGATACAGCGTGGCATCCTGCCATCCATCACATTACATTATCAGTGAAAATGCATTGATTTGGACCTTGAAATCCATCCCATAGCTTATCAGTGAAAGGCTTTGTGTCAAAATACTAATAACTCTGACGAATTATGACAAGGTGGACAGCCAACCAGCACAGCTTCTTAGTGATTTTAATGGGCAGACTGGCTGATTTATGATTTCAGTGAACAGGTAAGCCCAATTCACCAATCACATTTCTATGGTTTTAAACATTCGATTCCAATTCCATGGGATAATGCAGTTAACTTTTGGGAATCGTTGTAATCATATGGGCACTGCACTCAGCGCAACAGCTAATATATACACACCGGAAATACTTAAGGGCTCTCAAGACCATCCTAACGCCCTTTATGATATCGATATACAGTCTGAGGCACTACATAAGTCCGCAGACTTCAATCCTTATGCATGCTTTTTATTAGGTTTTGTTAAATTGAAGACATTGGAAGAAGCCAAACCCCTTCACACCTATATCATTAAAACTGGGCTTGACCCTCATATCTCCTTCTGGAATACTTTGTTAAACGTATATGCCAAAAACAGAGAACTGATGGATTCACGCCAAGTGTTTGACAGAATGCCTGAGCGAAACTCCGTCTCCTGGAATGCCATGATTGCGGGTTATGTTCAACATGGTCACTATGAAATTGCCTTGAGGCTTTTCCCCCAAATGAAAGGGGCAGGAGTGAGGCCCAATGAGTTTACTTTCGCGAGTGTTCTCCGAGCTTGTGCTACCCTTTCGGCTCTGGAAGAAGGAAAGCAAGTCCATGCTAGTATAAAAAAAGCTGGATTGGAGTCGGATGCATTCGGTGGGAGTGCTCTTGTTGACATGTATGCCAAATGCTGGAGGCAAGAGGATGCACAGAAATTGTTTGACAAACTTCCTGAAAGGAGTGTTGTCTCATGGAATGCACTGATTGCTGGATATGCCCAGAGTGGGCATGGTGAGGAAGCTCTAAAACTCTTTTGCACTATGCAGAAGGCAGGGGAGAAACCAACCCAATTCACATTTTCGAGCATTCTGATGGCATGTGCCGTAATAGCAGCTCTCGAAGAGGGGAAGCAGGTCCATACTTCGGTTATAAAAACTGGAGTTCATGAAAATTTGTTTGTGGGGAGCGCCCTTATCGACATGTACGCAAAATGCTCAAATATTGAGGATGCACGTGCTGTGTTTGACAGAATGCCTGATCGGAATGTAGTCTCATGGACCACAATGATTGCTGGATACGCTCAACACCAGTGCATTGAGGAGGTTCTGCAACTTCTTAAACAAATGCAATTGGTATGCACGAATATGAACCAATTCACTCTTAACAGTGTCCTCAGTGCATTTGACAGCCCAGAAGCCCTGGAGCGAGGCAATCAGGTCCATGCACTTGTAATCAAAACTGGATTTGAGTCGTATGCTTGTGTAGGGGTCGCCCTTATTACAATGTATGCCAAATGTGGCAGCATCGAGAGTTTCAGCAAAGTGTATGAAAAGATGCCAGAGCAGGATGTTGTCTCATGGAATGCGATGATTGCAGGATATGCCCAGCATGGGTACTGTGAGGAAGCCCTTCAATATTTTGCTCAAATGCATCGTGCAGTCATGACACCAGACCTTTTTACCTGTGCCAGCATTCTCAGGGCATGTGCCACGCTAGCCATTTTAGAACAGGGCAAGCAAGTCCATGCTCATATCATCAAAACAGGAAATGATTTGGATGTCTCTGTACAGAATGCCCTTGTTACTATGTATGCTAAATCTGGTAGCATAGAGGACGCAAGAGAAGTGTTTACCAAAATGCCTGAACGCAACATCATCTCATGGAATGCAATAATTTCAGGATGTGCCCAGCATGGAAACGGCAAGGAGGCAATTCAACTCTTTGAGAAAATGAAAGCAACAGGCATGCAGCCAGACCATATCACATTTGTTGGTGTTCTCTCTGCATGCAGCCATGTAGGCCTTTTGGAAGAAGGACGTAAGTACTTTGATTCAATGCGTCGAGATTATGACATCACGCCAAGAATGGAGCACTATTCCTGCGTAGTTGACCTTCTTAGCCGTGCTGGGCATCTTGATCAGGCAGAAGCCTTCATTCATACAATGCCATTAAAACCCAGTGGTTTGTTGTGGAGGACATTGCTCAGTGCCTGCAGAGTCCATGGCAATATGGAAATAGGAAGACATGCAGCAGAATGCCTTATTGAATTGGAACCACTGGATGCTACAAGTTATGTATTGTTGTCAAGTATTTTTGCTGCAGGTGGGAGATGGCATGATGCAGCAAAGATGAGAAAGATAATGAATGAGAGAGGAGTGAAAAAGGAACCAGGCTGCAGTTGGATTGAGGTGAACAAGAGGGTGCATGCATTTATCACTGAAGACAGATCACAAGAACTGGCTGAAGATACCTGTGCAAATCTGCAGTGTATATCAGTCATGATCAAGGATGCAGGACTTCTACCTGGAACAAGATTCATGCTGCATGATATAGAGCAGGAGCAGAAGGAACACAATCACTCCCAGCAGAGCAAGAAGTTGGCCATTAATATTTAGGAAAATGTGCAGTCCATTATTGCCTTGCTGAGTTGAAATTTTGGAACCAATAAATGCTGGAGGTTATATGTTGGTTTAGTTAAATATCTTCATGGCAGGTGATAGATGGGATGATACAGCAATACTGAGACATTTTGTTCATGAAAGTGAAGGAAAACAACTTGAAATCAGTACAGTTATATTGAGGTGAAAAACAGGGTACAAGCCAGATCATGTGAACCAATGAGGAGATCTATGCAATGTCAGAGGGTTATTAAGGAGTATAGAGGCAGCATCATAAGTATCTAGCATGAGACTTCTTTTATTGATAGAAAGCAGAAGCAATAGGAAACCCTCTCTCTTTCATTGGATCACAGTGGAAAGTTTTATTTTGGTTCCACGCTTATAAGCACTACCATGGGGCACCTCTCTGAATTAACAAAAACCTTGTCTTATGTGCACACTGCTACGTTGCTATCAATTCCATCTACAAGATTTCTGGGGATAATTCATTGTGAGGTGATGCCAATAGCTTCCACCATTTCAAGTAAAGGTTATGCTCTTGGGAGGGTTACCTTTGATGCTAAGATGACCTTTCTATTTAAGATAGAGGGATCAGCGTGGCATTATATCTATTGGCAGAGCTCTGGCTTTTCGATCACAAAAGGAGCATACATTATCTGACTGGCAAATCAACAGCTTTGACATATTTGCTAGTCATATCTCTTGTTGTCCACTTCCAAAAAAAGTCTTGGTTGGTATTTAAAAGCTTGGATAAGTGGAACTAGATCCAAAAGGCAAGCCAATCCTTAAATCCTTAAATCCTTTTGTAAATGAGATTTCAACAGTTGTGAGATTGCAACCTTAGTGGGGCATCAATATATATTATGGTAAATGACGTTTTCATTTCAATCAAGCTTTTAAGGATTTACAATAGTTGATTATTATTGTTCAATTATTCAAACCAATCTCACAGTCCTCAAACAAAAAATCGGTATCCACAGACTCATATGCTGTGTTTTGTATTGAGATTGCTATGATTTGACGAAAAAAATAATTATATGGTGTCTTCTGGCAGCAGAAATTTAGTTCCGAAGATAGAAATAGTACGAAAAAAGGTCGGCCAGAAATTGAATCTGTCACGTCGAATCTCAGCTGAAAGTTTGAAGTTCTGAGGAGCCCACAGATCATAGCGATATGACAGAGCACAAACAAGAAGAGGGTACATGGAGTCGGAGTTTGTGGACCCTTGCAGTTGCATTCCATCATTAAAGGATGCAGCAACTTTCATGGCTTTTTCTGACTCGAAAAGTGCGCCACTCTGTACAGGAAGAAAACGACACAGATTCATTAATGAAACATATTTTTCTATCAGAAACAAGCTGCGCATATGAACCTTCCTCCCTGGATGATTCACAAATCCTTTGAATCATTGGTTGCGAGTTGCAAGTTCTACCTGTTTCTGTCTTCCACTCGGGGATTCTTTTGTAATTTAGCCCAGGAAGCCGTCATGTCTGATGTTATTTCGATTTCTAGAAATCCAAAGAAGAGTATAAAAGGGTTCATAAAATAGCGAATTTGTCGGCATACAGTGAACGATCAATGGAGTAAAATATCAGCACAGGTATGGGCATCACGCTGTAGTCGTCTGCTCTGATGATGTTAACATATCAATTGGGAATACTCAATTCAATTTGTTATTGGATTTTAATTGGTTTGGGAATATTTTTAAAATGTAAATTTGGGTACAGATTCAACTTTCTCAAATAAGATAATTATTTATTTGATATTATTTTAGATTTGGATTTGTTTGAGGTGATTAACAAGATTAACTCGGTGTAAGATTAACTAGGTGTAACTAGTGTACAGTAGGATTCATTTTATGATAGTCTTATTTTGTTCTTTTTTAATTGATTTTTTTTTTCATCTACAGATTAGGATGAGAAAATTGTTGGCAGTCGTTCAAAATTCAAAATAAACAATTATAAATGCATCTTGATTATAATAACTTCGAAATAATTATTTCTTAACCATTTGATCCCTATTGACGTGATACAGCCACAAACTATGTGGATATGCTAGTTATGCTTAAATGCATCTTGATTAAGAGTTAAATAAACTTCTCTTAAAGGGTTGTTAAAGAAATGGGTAAAGATTTATTTTGTTTTTTCATATCAGTTGTTTTTTTGTTTATTAAATAGTATTTGTTTTGAGCTTATATTAACTCTAACAATAACAATATGGTATGAATAATCCATATAAAATTATATCTTTTAGCCTTTGTTTAATAGTTAGCTATCTTCATAAAACTAAGTGGTTAGTTGTGTCTATGGACATTCACAAAACTAAGTGGTTGGTTGTGTCTATAGACATTCACAAAACTAAATAGTATTAAATATTTATTAAATAATATGTTTTGTGCTTATATTAACTCTAACAATCTGGTATGATAAATGGTTATAAAATTATATATTTTAGCCTTTGTTTAACAATCCAGCTATCTTCACAAAACTAAGTGGTTGGTTTTGTTTATTGATATTCATAAAACTAAGTGGTTGGTTGTGCTTGCTAGTTACACTTTCAATAATATTTTTTAATTTTTGATATGATAAAAAATATAATAGCATAATTAGAATATTGTTTAGTGAACATGATATGTATAAATATATTTTTGAATTTAAGAAACAATTTTTTGATAAACTTAAAATTAAAATTGTTATTAAGAAAATATTTTATGAGAGGACACATTATGCTATTTTTGAATGATCTCTTTGTGTTTTGATATTTTAAATTTTTTTTTTGGAAAGTTTGATTCTTTATTGGAAAATTTGTTTTGAATGTAAGTAATTAATTTTTAATTGAAATTAAGATAAAAATTTATTATTTTAATTTTAAAATACAAATATTCACAATTGGACATATTGTGTTATTCTTTTAATTACTATATATGGAAGTGCCAATTATTTTCATTTTTTTCTTTTTGATAACATTATAAAAAATGTGTAATTTCATTACTTTTCAAAATATACATTTAAACATGAAAGATTCTAAAATCAATTCAATCTCCATTTTATGTCATAATAATCAATGATTTATAAATTTTCTTTGTTCTCATCATAATATCCCACTTCTTTGCTTAATTATGACCATTGAACTCTTTCTTGCTCAATTATGATCATTGAACTCTTTCTTATCTATTTAACTAACAATTTTGAAGACTGAACAATTATGATCATTTATCTATTTAAATGGTAATTTTGAAATGACAATTTTGAAGACTGAACAATTATGATCATTTATCTATTTAAATGGTAATTTTGAAATGAAGAGTGAACCACTATGATGATTATGGCAATTTTGAAGAGTGAAAAGTAATTTAAAATTATGATTTATTAGTGTTAAAATAATAGATATCAGGCTTGGAATTTTAATTTTCTTATGTATTAAACGAAAATTTGAATTTGACAAAAGTTACATATTTTTATTACTTAAAAAGTTGGAATTTTAATTTTCTTGTGTATTAAATGAAAATTTGAATTTTATAATTGTTACATATTTTTATTACTTGTAAGGTTATTTTTATTACTTGTAAGGTTGAGGAGTGATATGATGACTATATTAAAACTGTCAAATTTGAGGAGTGGATATGATTGTGATGACTATATCAAAATTGTCAAATTTGAGAAGTAGATATGACTATAATAGTTAAGGAGTTGAACGAGTTTTATTTTTTCCAAATGGTTTTTATCAAGAATGTTTATTAAATTTTCAAAATACTGCGAAATCTTATAAAGTGTGGATGTTAAAAGTTTCTTATCAAAAAACTTTCATTTCTACTTTTAAAATCACCTAACAAACAAACAACAGAATTAACAAATTTAAATAATTTTATGAGTCAATAGTAAATAAAAATATGCCATATTTCTTTCTATACAAAAATGTCAAATCAAATCACCCTTAAAACCTGCCACTAATTTGCACGCTTAATTTCACCATTATGAAAGCATTTGTCATAACTTGTAACTTCGCTACTCTGTTTTCATCCATTCCATCTTTTATCTTCGTAACTCGGTTTTCATCCAATCGATCTTCCACTCAGAATGGTTATTATCGGTTGAATATACAAGTGCAAAAGCTTTTTATGCCATACCAAACCCTAACACAACTTTTGGTGATGTGTGACATTATTCACCACACCCAAAAAAGGTGTATTGATGCAGACTGAAATCCATGAATTCATGCAGGCATGCGACGATAGTAAAGGAAACGCATGAATTAATTGCAAGCACCATTGCATTTGGAAATGCATGAATTAATTGCAAGCACCATTGTAAATGCACAAATGGAAGATCAACTAAAACGCCTCCCATCAGCTCGTTGACAATGAAACCACTTGACCCCAACTTTTCTGATTCTCCACTATAAATTTAACAGTGTGGCTTGCTTGCTCAGTTGGGTAATCATGTCGTTGTCTGATTAATCCCAATTCGCTTCCTCCCAAGGGCTGTAATTACTGATGAATGATAGATGGCACAAGTACAATTGATTGGCAATTGAAATAGTTTTGATTGGCCAGTGTACTAACGTCGTGACATTTCGTGCAGATTGAGGTGGGGAATTGGGGATGGACCTAGCAATACTTCCCCACATTCGTGGATGGTAGAGGTGGTAAACCGTCTGCCATCCTAGTAGAAGGCATAACCTCAGAGGACTCAAGGCTCGAACAATTGAGCGAACTCTTAGAGCTATATTCTTGACTATATGGAAGTAATTGATTCGTTTCCTTATGTGTGCTGCAAATAAACATTGTTATTCCATCTTACTAAACTAGGAGTTTTTTTAAAGATTGTGTTCGCCATTATATCAATATATGTAAAATATTTAATGCTATTTTGTTATTTTTTTAAATGCATAATCACATTCATATTGACCAAATAATTTGAATTAATATTAGTATTTACATTGACCAAATTTAATTAATGGGATTTGGAAAAGAAAAGATTTAAAAAACAGAGAAAAAGAGCATTGATAATGACTTAAAAAAAAGGAAAGTACAGAGTGACTCGGCTTAAGAGAGTTGGATAAAGATAGGGGATAAAAGAGATAAAAAGATAAGGGTAAGTTTATTCAAAGGTATTTGAGGAATTATGGAGAGAATGTGTAGTCTAAATGTTAGAGGTTTTCACTATTTTTGAATTTGTTTTTTTAGATTGTTTTTTACATAAATGGTAGAATTTTTAAATTAATTTTTGAAAAAGCATATAATAGTTGTTAAACTTGCTTTATCTTGGTGCTTTTGGGGTATTTGAGTTTGCCAAATTTATGTATGCATTCAAAAATCACAAACCTATAACAAATAGACTACTCTTTTTTTTTTAATTGATAAGAAGTAAATAATATGTTGCAATGGATTTATAAACTAAGCAAAGCCTCTATTTTGAATTCTAAATATTACCTCAAAAGTTATTGTTTTACCAATCAAAATGTGCTTTTATATTGTATAGTAGGATAATAGCTATCAATTTAGAGCATCCATCAACCTTCACTTCTTCGAATAAGGGTGTTGTTGCAATATTTTTTATTTCATCCCCTAGATAATATAATATTATTCTTTTTAATAAATTCAACATTCTATCAAAAACTATCAAAATGTAAAAAGAGAAGAAACCAGATGGACAAACTAAAACAATTGAAAATTGACTAAACAAACCCAATTCGATAGAGAGTTTTGATACTAAGCATGATCCCCCATAGGCCGAGGGTTATGGCCACAAACTAGATGGTGAAAAGATTGAAATCTATCCGATAAAGAAAACAAGACACAACACGAGCCACGATTGTTCATCAAAAGGAGCATGCAGCGCATAACAAGACTAATCATCATTCGAAATAAGAATGGGAGGAGAGGCAAAATGCTTAGCACCTAGCTTTTCCTTCTTGACACTAAAAGGCTCGTCGGGCTCAAACGACAGGGCAACATGCTGAAAAACCATCCGAGTGTCCTGAGGATTCAAAGGAGCCCAACTGAACGTTTTACCTGTTATTTCTTGGCCAAGAGCATTGATCTTGGAATTAATCTGAGCATCAGAGTCCATATGTGCCTGAGTGAGATGTCAGAACCAACCCTCCAAGTGAGTCGTCCAAGCGGTCCATCCTCACATGCAGGGTAATACCTTAAGAATCAGTGTGGGAATGAACCTTGGTCCATGATGGTCTGGCCTAGCAAATCTTTGGTATACCATATAAGGCCAATCGTTCTAGTATTACAAGTTTCCCTAGTATGGGTAGAGCTTGAATCTTCCACCATATGACCAAAATATTCCACCAATCTTCATGAAGCAGGCTTCTTGCAATGCTCAAGCAGTTGAGTTTCCATATCATGAATGCGGTCTCTGGCGGTAGGATGCACTTAGTCGTCAAAACAAACCTTGGGTTTTTTCTTATCACCAATAGCCCAAGGCATATGGGATTGGTGGGGGACCAGCAATGGTCCTCCACTCTATGTGCTAAATGTAAGCCATGGGGAAGGTATAGGGGAGGAAACATAAACTAAAGGGGAGTAGAGGTTGTGAACGCAAAGTTGATGAATGCCAGAACTGAAGATATGGGAATAAAGCAGGCAGTAAAGGTGACGATGGCCAAAGGGAAGGTGGTAATATCTCTTGTTGAGTGTACTCATCAACCATCCCATCTCCCGATCTAAGTGAGTACAGAGACTGAAGGAGGTTGAATGCACCATGAATGTCGGTGTACTAACCGAATCATGCAAGGGAAATCCCGATGGAAAGTTACAGATGTTGAGTATAGAGTTTTCATTGATGTCAAAAGTATTCATATGACAAAGGAATTACTAGTAGATATGGTAGCAGGATAAGTTCAGTGATGAAAAAGTAATAACAAAGGACAAGATGGCAAAGTAAATTCAGTGATGGCATGGCAGAGATGATGACATGGCATATATGATGATGTAGCATGTGTGATAAGGTTGAAAAGACATATGATGGTGACCTAATGTCTCAATTTATCTTAAAAGTGTTTGTGGAGAAAGTTATGGATATGCCAGAACAAGGGTTCATGGACTTAGATTGTTTAGTTGTGCATCTGACCATATGGTTTCTTTGTCCAAAAGATCACTGAGGAAAAAGATATCAATCTACCTCTGGCAAGTTCTGAAATGCCCGCCAAAATGTTGTAGTTGTGTCAATAAGTTCATCTATTGGCATAAGTCTGTTCCTTGATTGACATTCCATAAAGCCATGGTTTTTAGCCTCCTCACAAGTGGTCATAAGTATGAATAAAAGAGGTACTAAGTTAGTAAAAATATGATATATGATGGTGTATAAAATATGTCTGCTAAGAGTGTATAAAACTCATATATGCCTGTACCGAGATGAAAGGAATATAAAACACAGTTTTATAAAAGGATCCAAGCTGAAGTTCTGTTGATTGAACGACAAAGTTGGTTAGACAAATGAAGGGTGGAACTGCAGAAGAGTGAAATGAACCCGAGATAGAGTATATGTAACAATCGAAGAACAGGGAAACTAGATCTGCGAGAATGTTTATAAATTCCTTGTAATCAACAACATGATGAAATTTTCTGTGTATATAAATCTTCAAAACTGTTAGAAACAGTCGCAGAGGATTTTCGCAAAGAAATCATGCAGATTCGCAAATTCATGGTGAGATCTGCACTCGATCTAAAATCGATGGTCAGGAAGCATCCTGCATGAGATCTGATGATTGAGGATCAGTTCTGCAACAATCAAGATCTGACGACTTATATTAGTCCCACAATAGATCTGACGGTTAAGGATTAATTCCGGCAGTTAGGCGGAAAATCCAAAGTTCCGCAAAAGATCAAGATCAGACGACTAAGATTAGTTCTGCTAAAAGAGATTGACGATGTGGAAGAAAAAATGCGGAAAGGGAATTGCGGAAATAACGTTTAAATGTTATATGAAGGCGCAATCCGCAATCCAGAAGATCGAAGGTCGGGAAATACTCTGCAAAAGATCGATGGTGCGGAAAGAAGCTTGCAAAAATGAGCTTGCAGAAAGAAGCTTGCAGAAAGGAGCTTGCGAAAAGTCAAGATACGATTTGAGGAAATGTTTCATTTTTGCATTCCACATCCCTCAACCCGCGATCCAGAAGATCGATGAACAGGAAGATATCCGCATAAGATCGATGGTGCGGAATCGTTGACTTAGAAAGGTAAAGTGCAGAAATTGGGAAAGTGTTGAAAGTACAGAAAACTTGTTTCAAGAGTTGTTGTTCCGGTTTTCGCCACCCGATGATCAACGGTTAGGAAAAACGCCCGAAGAAGATCAACGGCGGGGAATCATTGAGGCAGAAATTTGGTGCAGAAATGCGATTTCGAGGGGGAAATTTGTGTGCTATATTGATGAAATGGAGAGTCTCAAAATTAGATCAACGACCTAGATTGATTATGGAGAAGGAGATTGCGGAAGCACTAGAAAACATTAAGTCGAGCTGCAGAAATGAATTCTGAGGTGCTGAATGAATGAAAGGGTGCAAAAGAATGTTTTGGTTCAGTATTTACATGTAGTAAATATTTCCTGCAATCCTTACAAGTGATGCCCGCAAGTATGAAGAGATTATACGCCATTATTGGAAGAGTATCTGATAGTTTTAATTTTAATAATTAAATGTTCATAAACATAATTATGATAAGTGTGATTATAAGATTTGAAAGGGCATGTTTGTGAAAGGGTGTGTTTCCAGAACAATACATATGCAAGAAACGTGAAGATACTTATAAATAGAAGTATGAGTGAGAGAAAAGTGTCGGTGTCCACATCAGAAAATTAGAAATAGAGACCAGTGGATGTGATAGAGAATGGAGGGAAAAGAAATCTAGCATATTACAGAAAACATATTAAGGTGGGGGGGTGGCGCTAGGGTAGGAAATAAGCCTGCATGGGGTTGTTGCCTCTTTCTAGCAGAATCTATTAAATGCGGTGTAGGGGAATCCTGTCAGTTGTAGATGACAAAACAGGGTGCCATAGCATCCTTTCTGTAGCAGCTGATAAACCAGGGGGCCGTATCCTCCTTCCAGTGGTAGATGGTAAATAGGGTATCGTAGCATCCTTTTAGTAGTAGCTGATAAACCAGGGAGTCGTAGCCTCCTTCCAATAGTTGTTGATAAATAGGGTGTAATAGCATCCTTGTCTGTAGCAGTAGGAAAAACTATTTGTAAATAACAATTTTGCAGTAATAGGACGTATTGGTGGATTACCCTATTGGGATTCCACGTTAATATAGTGTTCTGTGTATTCTTGTTGTTATTTGTTTTTAATGATAGATTTAAAAAGTGGTTAAATTAGTAAAAAGATAACAATACTGATTCACCCCCCCCCTTCAGTATTGACCAATAAACCAACAACAGATTCATGTGAGCGAGGTAGATGATCCCCACCCTCCCATGATGCATGCTAAGAGAAAACCTTCTCTTAATATAAGTGTGTAGATGGTCTACATTTCTAGTGGTCGTCCACTCTATCCACCGAATGTCATAATCATGGGCACCCCAGGTGGTTAGGATTGAGGAAAAACCCACTGTGGGGACATAGATAGTACCAACATAGATCCATGTTAAAAAGGATCTATCAAGTGCCAAAAGGGATAAAATATCTCAAGATGAAAACCCCTTTTTTTGAGTGGAAATGTTCAGGAAATGTGAATGCAATGTTTATGGTTTTAATTTTTAAATAATACAAAGAAAAATTACATGCAGAAACATCATTAGAACACTAGAAATTAATGTGGTAAAACCCCGTAAGGGGAAGCATCCATGCAGGAAAAGTATTGAAGCTCATTAATGAAGAACAAGAGATTAAATGAAGGGCCTCAACCTCTCAGACTACCAATACACCAACCATGCACTATATACTTCATGAAAGAAGTTACATGAGTAAAACCACTACCGGTTATGACCGTTATGAAAAATTTCCGTAAACACATTAGATTAATTGTCCATATTAACAATCTCCACCTTGACAACCAATTTTTCTAATACTTTTCCCAAGATTATTTATAACATTTTTTTCAAAACAAGAGAAGTTACACAACATTGTAACTTTTCTAACAATACTGGTTTTGTAAACAAGTCTGCACAATTTTCTTGAGTATGAACCTTTTTTAGATCTACTCCACTTTCACTATTGGCTTGTCTTACATCAATATGTTGAGTATTACTATGATAAACAGGATTAGTAGCCAAATGTAGAGCACTTTAACTGTCAGAGAAGAAATGCACACTGTTCTACAAGCTTCCAATTTTTATTTTACAAAGTATGATTATGACTATGCCTATGGCGTGGGACTAATCAATCATAATCATGAAAGAAAATGTACACGAGAAAAGAACACCATTATGTCCACCTATCTTTCTACTTTAATCTCCACCTATTTTTGCAACTTTTCTCTCTAGCTTGTTTGTTGTGAATGTAGTGCCCACACACACGAATCTCAATCCCTGGAATCCATTAGACAATCGACATCTCTAAAAGAGAGATGAGAGTATACAACATCCAAAGAAGAGAAGACCTTAGGATCCCACCACTTGCAGAGGGTTTAGGGCTATGTATCCAGGGTATCCATACCCGGGGTAGGGTACACGTACTTGTACCAAGTACACGTTATCATGTCCCCTCCCCTCATCTCGACGATGGAGAGGAAGCGACCTAATTTGTTGCTTCTATCAAACGGGAAATCTAGTCCCATGTACATAATATAAAATGCATTGAACATAAAATACATACACAGATGCATAACAATGCAATTACACATCAGAAGCAAACGTTATTCATTCCAGCATTCAACATGTTCATAATTCATTAAACAAACACATACAGTTGTAGACCTTAATTCATAAATCACAAGAATACTTATCTTGAGAAGAAGCTTCCCCGCAACTAGCTATGTCGCTACAACGTTCCACCCAATCATAGGCCATAGTGCTCATTAATCTCTCAGCATCACCATCGCCCCCGAGCTGGGCATGATTTCCACAAGGAACTAGGGAACAAAGACTTACACACAACAATACCATACACACACAGTCAAGACAATAATCACCTCCAAACACAATCAACCCACTGACAGATGGCCCTCCTTGGACTTACTCAGCCAAGCCAACACAAGGATGCACTTCACAGCAAAATACAAGTTCTGGGTATGGGAAAAAATGTCCTGGGAACCAAAATTGAAAATGGCAAATGGGGAAAAATGACCCAAGTGATCAAATCGTTTTAGGAAATGTTCAATGGCTTCACAGAGGCAAAAACGACCTCTATTCACACCCAAAACGTGGATCTATATTCCCAACCACTGAGCATAACCAAAAACGGGTTTGAAACCAAAATTGACTTGTAAAATGGGGAAACACACCCTGTGAGAGAAACACGATTTCACAAAATGTTTCTAGGCATTGTAGGGACTAAAACAACCCCCCATACACACCCAAATCGTGGGTCTCTTTTTCCCATTCACCGCACAATACCAAAAACGAAATCCTGGGTATGGGAAAATGAGGAAATGACATAAAAACATGGAGGTAAAATGCAAAGCAAGCTCCAGCCACATGAGGAAGCCAAAAATGCTTTTGAAGAACCCAAAATCATGAATCCTTGCTACACATTCAGTCAAAAGGACCAAAGCGAATTACCAGCCATGGAGAAAAGGGAGAAAAATGCCAAAATCATGAAGGGAAATGCACATGAGCTCCAACTGCGTGAGAGAGCAAAACATATGGATGAATAATGGGATGGGCATGCATTTCCAAGCATTTACTTTCCTAGGAGATCAAAAATGCATTTCCCCAAAAATGGGTGGCTTTCCAATTCAAATTTGACTCCCATACTCTTCCCATCCCCATGCATTAACTAACTCAACCACTTCTGGATGACTGGGTACAAAAGAAAAAATGGGTAGTTGAAAGTTTTATGGTTTTCCATTTGGCATTTCGCTTTCCCCCATTGGCTCAAGGCTTTGAATATTTCCCCTCCCCTATTCCTTGTGAAATCATCCCCCCATCTCTTTAATGTTGCATTGACATAGCTATTTGTGGGTATTTTTATTAATTGCATATTTACATGATGTCCAACAATATAGTATGCATGGTTAGCATGAAATACCTTCAGCATCGATTTTAATTGTTGAAACCTAAAACACTAAATCGATGGTGGGGCCTTTTCCTTAAGCTCCACACCATGATTAAATAAAAATATTTACATCATGTGAAATTCAATACCATGGGGTCAAAACTGGGGTGTTACATTCCCCTCCCCCTTTAACAACACTGTCCTTAGTGCTCATCAAAATTGAACAAAAATTCTATCATGGCACTACCTCAATGCTTTGCAAAATTGGACAAAAGGCCATACTGGAGCTACCCTAGTGCTCTGCAAAATTGAACAAAAATGGATGTGCCAATCACATGGCATCCTCCATCTCCCACGTAGCCTCTTCAGAACCATAGGGATTCCTCTGCACCTTCACCCGTCCAATGGCATGATCTGGAACTCCTCCCTAGTTCCACTACGTGGTTTTCTTGTATATGAACTCCTCCAAGTCTTTGATTTCATGCACCGGTACACACCACATGATATTTTTCTAGGTCTTATAGAATCCTTCTCCTCGGCTTGGAACATTTACAATGTCATTGACAACTAGCAATACCGATGCTCAAGCCCCAAGCAATGAGTCAATTCTCCTGTCAGAATCACAAGATTTTTCAAAACCATAGATGAATCGTGTGCACATGTATATTGACATAAAATCAACAAGAAGTTGCCAAGTAAACCAAATACTTATCTGCATAAGTATCTTCTTTTGGTTCCATGGGTATCCGACTTGGCTTTATACAACCATGGCACCCACAAAACCTGCCCCATCCCACACAAGGGTGTGCATTAAAAAGGTAGCCAAGTTTATGCAAGCCTTGGATAACTTGAAAATACCTTTCAACCAAGATCTGATAGCTCTGCTTCATAGCCTAACACTCCCTATAAGTTCCCACCAAGCTCATTGCTTCCTTTCCGGACACCACAACAATTTAATTCACATGTCAGATTCATTCCTATAAGGTGCAATCTATAACAAGATTTTCAAATCCATGGTTGCATCATATGCTCATGTATATTTACAGAAAATCAACGACAACAAAAGTTTGATAAGTAAACCAAATACATTTGTATAGCATCTCTCAACCGAGATCTGGTAGCCCTGCTCCAGAGCCCAACACCTCTCTGGGTTCTTAATGGCAGCTCTTCTTAGGGCCCAGCACCTCCTCCTAGTGCTTACCAATGCTCATGCATTATCTGTGTAGCATCTCTCAACCGAGATCGGGTAGCTCTACTTCAGAGCCTAACACCTCTTTGGGTGCTTAATGACATCTCTAGCTTAAGAGATTAGCACCTCCTCTAGTGCTCGCCAAGCTCAGGAACTTCCTTTCCAGAGAACAAAATGAATCATCTCACTTGTTAGATTCCTTTATATAAGATGCAACTTTTAACAAGATTTTCCAAAATCCTGGCCGCATCATATGCATATGTGTAGTTACAGAAAATCAACAAAGATTTGCTAAGTAAACCAAATACTTATCTATATAGCATCTCTCAATCGAGATCTGGTCAACCCTGCTTCAAATCCTAACACCTCCTTGGGCGCTTAATGAAAGCTCTGGCTTAAGGGCCTAGCACCTCCTCCAATTGCTTACCAATGCTTAGGCGCTTCCTTTCCATACACCATAATACCTAGGGGTTATTCTATTCACAGAGCCCCCACTCTTGTGACAGTCCCATTACAGCATGAATGGGTGTGGAACGAAGTCTAACCAGATATCTTACACCCTGGGAGTCCCTAGTGATGCATACCGGTGCCTAGGTGGTGGGGGGGTGAAGCTATGTACCCAAGTACACCCTTCCATAGGATCCATCTTTCTCAAACACATCCTCCCGAGAAGCTATGTACTCCAAGGGTGGACCACCATCGTCTCACCTGCATTACATACTAGCATGCAGTTCATATGAGATGTCATTGTAAAAATTTTAATCATAGATTTTCAAATCTATTTCATGCATGGATAAATTTCCAATTATCAAAGGATCAATAGCATTGATAGTCAAATCCAGAATCGGAATTCATAATTATGCTTCCCACAGAAAATCAGATTTTTGCAACCATGAGGTCATCCTCAAGTGGGGAGTACTCATCCCTAACTTGCACATGCTGCCAAAAATTTGGACATTCACATACAACATGTCATCTTGACACCATTTTAGATCATCCAAACAATTAATAATATTCAATTAGCAATCAACAACAAAATTTAAAATATGAAGTTTAAATTTCGTTCTGTTCAAAAGTTAGATTTCAGTCATGAGATCCTTCTCATAGCACCTGGCAATTGCCTACCTTGGTTTCAGTGGGTACAACCAAACTGCTCTGCTCAGGTCATTCTACCTGCAGTCTTCAGGAAGGGCTATTTCCTCATGGAAATACAAGTTCACATGCAGGCTTCCTCAACCTATACATAGACTCGGCTTTACCTGCAGAATATCCTTCCGTGAACCTCTTGCAATATCCTGCAAGTCCCACAAAAGATCTTACATATGTTAACTTTCTTGGAGTAGGAAAACTCCTCATGGTCTCAATCTTTTCAGGGTCTGCATATATTCCTTTATTTGAGATAATTTGACCCAAATAATGAATTCTATCTTCATAGAAGTCATAGTTGCTCAACTTTGCATACAATTGATGCTTCTTGAGCAATTTCAAAGTCAGCCTCAACTGTTCCACATGTTTTCCTCATCCTTTGAATAAGTAAGAATGTCATCAAGGAAAACAACATCAAACTTGCCCAAGTACCTGTTGAAAACATTATTCCTGAGGCATATAAATGTAGCTAGTGCCTTTTTGAACCCAAATGGTACCACTACAAACTTATAAGATCCATACCTTGATCTGAAGGATATATTATGAACATCTTCATCCTTGATCCGTACCTGCTGGTCACCAGACCTTAAATCAATCTTGGAAAACACCTTTTCTCCTCTCATTTGATCAAAGAGGCCATCCATTCTAGGAAAAGGTATTTGTTCCTCTCAGTGACTTTGCTCAATTGTCTGTGATCAATACACAACCAAAGTGTATCATCTTTCTTTTTCACAAACAGGAGTGGTGCTCCCCAAGGAGACACACTTTTCCTAATATACCTCCTTTCCCACAACTATTGCAGTTCTGGAAGTTCTGGTATGCTCATCCTACAAGGTGTCTTGGACACTGATGCTGCTCCTGGCACAGGTTCAGTTATGAAATCAATGTCCCCCTTTGAAGGACACTTTGGAATTTCATCAGGAAAAACATTCCCAAATTCCTGTAGCACATGACAACCCTCCAACCTAGGAGTATCATTCTCTGTTGCCTCCAAATCACGAGCTGCATACATTTTGCAACATTTCCCATAGAACTTATTTAGTTGTATTGCTGAAGACTGCCTTCCAGAGATCACTTTTGGAAAGCCTTTCAAAACCCTTATGTTTCCTTCTTCATTCAAGCACTCAAAAGTCTTGTTGTAACAATCAATCTTTGCTCTGTGTGCTTCCAACCAATCCATTCCAATGAGTATATCATAGAACTCAAGTGGAAACATATTTAGTTATGCATAAGTGATTAACCCATCCATGACTAATGGACATTCCCTTACCACCTCACTGACCTTCTTCTTAGTTCCAGTGGCTAGTTAGACTAACCATGATCTTCTATGCTTTGAATTCTTCAAAGTGCACATCTTAACAAGTCTAGGGGTGAAATAGTTGTGAGTTGATACAGGGTCAATCAAAACAGAAATAGTTTGATCAACAATATCACCCTCAACTTCCACCACAGTTGAGTTATGACTTGCCTGGTGGTATTCTAACACTGCACAAATTTTAGGAATGGTCCCTGCTTCATGACCCATTGTTTCATCTTCTTGGGTGCTAGGGAATTGACCCTCATTCCTATTCTCAAGTGGAAAATTCCTGTGCAAATGGGGTTCTTCACATCCCTAACATTTGAGTGGTCCTTTGGCATTTCCCTCATCACTATGGTTGGCTTAATCACAACTTGTGATGGCTACCTTTGCTGCTTCAGGAGGTGAGAAGGTTCAAAACCTTTATTCCTTGGGTTAAGCTTCTCATTCTTCTCGTGGGAATTTCTTCCACTCCCTTCTATCTCTGTTAACTGATGCCCAGAGTTTATTTTCCTTTAGAGATTTGCCAAAATTTGTAGCATGGCTGTAGTCAACTGTTTTTTCTCTACCAGAACCTTGACCAACCTTTTATTTTCTTCCTTGCAACCCTGCAACTCTACCCTCAGGATTCTTATGGTAGATGCAGCATCTGGGGAACTCTCTTGTTCCCTCTTCCCAATAGCTTCAATTTCATGTTCTTGGATATTGTAAGCTGGCCTTACATACCCTTCCCCATGTGGAAAACTCCTACGCAAATGGGGTCCTCCACATCTCCAACATTGGATTGGCTTTCTGCTCTCTTGTGGATATCTTGGATTTTTCCCCATAGCATCTTTCCCATTTCTAGAGGGATCATGTGCGTCATCCATGCTGTTAATTTTCTTGGTGCTGATCTTCTTTGACCTTCTTGTTCGAACCAAGATCAAATTTTCAATTTGCACTATGAATCTGCAAAATGTGTTAACAACATCATTTGATAGACAATCGCATAAATTCAAAAATGACTTACCAATTGCTTCTTGCAGGCATGGACGGTCAAGGTGCATTTCATCGGGTTGGCTAAGTTTATCAAGTCTGCTAATTAACACTCCTTCTTACTGCAATTTTCTTTCTGCAACAACAACTGTCTCAAGGGGACGATGGTGGTCAAGGGGGATTTCTCCCTTGTGGCTTCCTTTCCACTGCAGAGTAGGTCGAGGGCAGCATCCTCATTTTTTTTTGTTTGTAAATATTTCATTTTCGTGCAATTTGCGGCACAAAATCACTGCCAATTTTCCTCCGATCCAAGAACTCACCAAATTTTTCCGACATGTCGGCTCAACTAACCCTTTTCCTTCCGACGTGTCAGAAAAATTCCAATCGGCAAAACCCATCATTTCCTTCCGATCGGCAAAAACCGCCAAACTTTCCGACGTGTCGAAAAATTTCGATTTTTCTTCTGATCGACAAAACTAGCCAAACTTTCTGACGTGTCAGAAAAATTCCAACTTTTATTCCAATCGGTAAAACTCGCCAAACTTTCTGACGTGTCAGAAAAATTCCAATTTTTCTTCTGATCAGCAAAACTCACCAAACTTTCCAACGTGTCGGAAAAATTCCAATTTTCTTGCTGACGTGGAGTTTTCGACACTTAGAAAAATTTTGAATTTTTTTTCTTCTTTCTTTTATCGACGAAAAATCAACTTTCCACCCGACATGTATCGGTTGAAACTCCCCAAGTTTTTCGATGTGTGTCAGCGAAACTCAGGCAATGTATCGACAAAACTCACCGATTTTGCCGATTTTTCAACGCCTTGAAATTTTTTCTGAGAAAATTCTTTTCTTCCTCTTCTCATTGGCTCCATTCATCCTTTCACACCGACACTATCGACGCCACTCAGGCAGTTTATCTGACAACTATCGGCGAAACTTGGCCAAATGAGTCGATATGCACATTTTTCATCACTTAGAAAAAAAATTCTAAAAATTTTCCATCTTTCTCTTCGTCGGCTAGTATTAGCCTTTCATGCCGACACAGTCGCTGCAAGCTTGTCGGTGAAACTCGACCAACCTAGTCGAAATGTGTCGACTCAACTCAACCTTTCAAGCTGATATGCATCGCGATGGTATTCATTGTTTCGACTCAGCTAATTCAACCAACATGTGTCAACTCAACTCGACAAACTGAGCTGACACAGGAAACATTCCAACACTTAGAAAATTTTGGAGATTTTTCTCTGTCTACTTCTTTTCCTGCTGACCACAGAGGGTGATTTTTCCTCTTTCAATTGCTCATCTTGGCTCATTGAGGCCCAATGCTGCAACATAACTCTGATACCACACTGTCATGTCCACTCCCCTCATCTCACCGATGGAGAGGATGCAACCTAAGCTGTTCCTGCTATCAAACGGGAAATCTAGTCCCATGTACATAATATAAAATGCATTGAACATAAAATACATACACAGATGCATAACAATGCAATTACACAGCGGAAGAAAACGTCATTCATTCAAGCAGTCAACATGTTCATAATTCATTAAACAAGCACATACAATTTCCGAGCTTAATTCATAAATCACAAGAATACTTATCTTGAGAAGAAGCTTCCCTGCAACTAGATATGTCACTACAACGTTCAACCCAACCATAGGCCAGTGTGCTCATTAATCTCTTAGCATCACTGCCACCCTCGAGCTGGGAATGATTTTCACAAGGAACTAGGGAACACAAACTTACACACAGCAAGACCATACACCCATAGTCAAGCTAATAATCACCTCCAAACAAATTCATCCCACTGACAGATGGGCTCCTTGGACTTAGTCAGCCAAGCCAGCACAAGGATGCACTTCACAGCAAAATACAAGTTATGGGTATGGGAAAAAACGTCCTGGGAACCAAAATCGAAAATGGCAAATGGGAAAAAATGACCCAAGTGATCAAATCATTTTAGGAAATGTTCAATGGCTTCACAGAGGAAAAAAAACCTCTATTCACACCCGAAATGTGGATCTATCTTCCCAACCATTAAGCATAACAAAAAATGGGTTTGCAACCAAAACAAACTGGTAAAATGGGGAAACACACCTTGTGAGAGAAACACGATTTCAAAAAATATTTTTGGGCATTGTAGGGACTAAAACGATCCCCCATACACACCCAAATCATGGGTCTCCTTTGCCCATTCACTGCACAATAACAAAAATGAAATCCTGGGTATGGAAAAATGAGGAAATGCTACAAAATTGTGGAGGTAAAATGCATAGCAAGATCTAGCTGTGTGAGGAAGACAAAAATCTTTTGAAGAACCCCAAATCGTGAATCCTTGCTACACATTCACACAACAAGACCAAAACAAATTTCCAACCATGGAGAAAATGGAGAAAACTGCCAAAATCATGAAGGGAAACACATAGGAGCTCCAGCCACGTGAGAGAGTGAAACAGATGGATGAATAATGGGATGGGCATGCATTTCCAAGCATTTACTTTCCCAGGAGTTCAAAAAAATGTTTGCCCAAAAATGGGTGGCTACCCAATTCGAATTTGACTCCCATACTCTTCCCATCCCCATGCATTAACTAATTCAACCACTTCTGGATGACTAGGCACAAAAGGCAAAATGGCTAGTTGACAGTTTTATGGTTTTCCCTTTGACATTTGGCTTCCCCCCATTGGCTCAATGGTTTGAATATTTCCCCTCCCTTATTCCTTGTGAAATCATGCTCCCATCTCTTTAATGTTGCATTGACATAGCTAGTTTTGGGTATTTTTATTAATTGCATATTTACATGATATCCAACATTATAATATGCCTGGCTAGCACAAAATACCTTCGGCATCTATTTTAATTGTCAAAACCTAAAACACTAAATTGCTGGTGGGGCCTTTGCCTTGAGCTGATCCACACCATGATTAAATACAAATATTTACATCATGTGCAATTCGATACCATGGGGTCGAAACATGGCTGTTACACATGTACCGGGTAATTGGGTACTCATAGGGTACGCCACTTGCTTTACCCTGTAGTACCCCATACTTGGTACACGTACCCGAGACTCCATTATAAAAAAGGGGTACTTATAGGAGAAAAGGTACATCGTAACCGTGTTTGGGTACTTTGTACCCCATGTTTGGGTACTTCGTACCCCATATTTGGGTACTTTGGGGCTACGGTCAACTCAATGAAATGTAATCCATTAGGGAAAATGTAATGACCCCCCACCAAATCTGAACTAATTTTTTGCTAACTACGTATGGAGTCTTGTTTGGGTACTTCGTACCCCATGTTTGGGTACTCTGGGGCTACGGTCAACTCAGTGAAATGCAATCCATTAGGGAAAATGTAATGACCCCCCACCAAATCTGAACTAATTTTTTGCTAACTACGTATGGAGTCTGGTTCAGGACTTATGTCAAACACTTTGCAACATTGTTCAAATTCCACTGAATATTGTCCAAATCCGGTAGATTGATTTTACATTTGATTTACAATGAATGTTTTTATGGTTTTGTGTTCAACACCCATGGAACATAATTTGACTACCAAATGTGCACATAAAAAATATACATATGTATTTAATACGGAGAAATTCGCTCACAACAACGCAGTATATATTTGAAAATTTGCAATTTTTTATTGCCTGTAACAGTAGTACAAACAGGTGTTTAAAATAAGATTTCAATTTTACCTTCATGTCTAAGTTTGATTGTCTGTTACAACTTCCTGGTACAATGATTTATAAAATTTTATATAACTTTCGGTCTTCCAATTGATATCTATTCAGTCTATAATTTATCGAATTTTATGTTTCAAATTTTCAATTTGAATGTTCATTGTTCAAATAATCATTGAATTTATAATTATGAATCATGAGTCATAATTTATGAAGAAATCTACATGCATGTATGATGTGACTACGATATATATATAGTACCCCCGACGTACCCAAGTACCCTTTTTCAAAAAATGGCGTCCACGTCCCCGTCCCCGTCCCCGTCCCCGTCCCCATACTCGTACCCAAGTTTCATGACAACTTAGGTTTAGGGACACATTAAAACCGAGTTCCCTCCATTAAATTGATGCAAAATCAACTTATTTGTTTAAGAACTTTAAAGACACTAAATCTAAAATTGGAACTGCTTGAAATTGGACCATGTCAACATCATGTTGTTCTGTGACCATTACACGTTGAGCATTTCCTACAGTTGGTTCTATGGGTATATTGGTTGAATATTGTCTTTGTTGTTCTACATTTTGATTTTTTTGTTGTTCTACAATTTGATTTCTCCATTCTTCCAATTGCTTCAACTTTCTTTCTCGATATGCCCTTTGTCGGTCAACGCTTCATTTTCTTTGTTCTTCTCGTTCTTCTGCTGTCAATTCGCCTAACTTTATTTTTCGATATTCTTTTTGTCGATCTGCATTTCATTTCCTTTCTTCTTCTCATTCTTCTATTGTCATTTCGTTTAACTTTCTTTTTCAATATTATTTTTGTTGATCTTCTTTTCGTTTCTTTTCTTCTTCTCCTTATTTTGTTGTCATTTCGTTAGATTTTCTTCCTTGATATGGTCTCCATTGTTTTGCATTTCATTTTTTTGTTCTTCTCTTGTTTGTCTCATAACATCTTCTCCATGCACATCTTCCATTTTTAGTCCATGCCCTATATAAAAAATGTTGCATTAACATCTACACTAAAATTTATGCATACATGAAATCTACACTAAAATTTATGCATTCATGAAATCTACACTGAAGTCTATGTGTTCATACATTTGTAGCTACATTGAAATTTATATATCTATGAAATCTACACTAAAATTTATACCGCTTTGAAATCTACACTGAAATTTATGCATTAATATTAATACACCATACACTGAAACCTATGCAAAGAAAAAACTCACTGTACATGTTAATGAAATTTTGTTACTGAAATTCATTGTATTTTCAAATATGACACTTTTCAATTTAACTATATTTGCAATTATAATTAAAAAAATCTTATTTAAAATATATTTAGAAAAAAAATGATTTAAAAACATTTTTAATATTTAAATTATTAAAACATTATAACTATTAAAACCATATAATTATTAAAACATTATAATATTATACTATTCCATAAAGAGGAAATTTCAACTCAAAATGGGCCTTTTAACTTTTATTCAAATTCCATGTCATCATGTGTTAGCCAATGAAATTGCTTTAAATTTGAAATACCGTATAGGTCTTAAACATTTTTTTAATATAAATTTGGGGATAGGTATCATAAAAAAAACTACTTTTTTTGTTTGTATTTTTGACATATCTCCTCGTGTTTTTACTCAAATTTCGATCGGGAGAGCTCGTTGGATGCGGAATTAAATTCCACATCCAACGAATACCCACTCGGCATACTTTTGACGGACCCCGCTACCCCAAAAAAAATAAATACCTGAAAAAATGGAATGATGATGTCATCATTCCATTTTTTCAGGTATTTCTTGTTTTTGGGGTAGCGGGGTCCGTCAAAAGTATGCCGAGTGGGCACTCGTTGGATGTGGAATTTAATTCCGCATCCAACAAGCTCTCCCGATCGAAATTTGAGTAAAAACACAGAGATATATGTCAAAAATACAAACAAAAAAGTAGTTTTTTTCTTTTCTTCCTCCAAAATTAATAAATATTATTTTATTATTTTAACTAATATTTTATTAGTTCATTTTAGGAGGCCCATTTTGAGTTGAAATTTCCTCTAATCGGGCCTATGCAAAGAAAAAACTCACTGTACTTGTTAATGAAATTCTGTTACTGAAATTCATTGTATTTTCAAATATGACACTTTTCAATTTAACTATATTTGCAATTATAATTAAAAAAATCTTATTTAAAATATATTTAGAAAAAAAATGATTTAAAAACATTTTTAATATTTAAATTATTAAAACATTATAACTATTAAAACCATATAATTATTAAAACATTATAATATTATACTATTCCATAAATGGACTGTATTTTAAAAACCTTATTTTTTAAAAACATTTTTACTATTTAAATGATTAAAACATTATAATTATTAAAACATTAACGTTTTAAAACATTATAATATTATACTATTCCATAAATTAACTATATTTTCAATTATATTTTAAAAACATTATTTAAATATTTTTTTAATTTGTTTTTTTAATAAATTATTAACTATTAAAAAATTATATTTTAATAGTTATAGTAAACCATGTGCAAGGCCAACATTATTTGCGGATAATTAAATTTTTTATTTATTATTATTTTGTTAGATAGGAATATTACAACATATCCCCCATATTGGGTTTTTTTCTTGTTAACATTTTTTTTCGAATAATTAAAATTTTTATTTTTTATTATTTTGTTAGGAATAAACGTTACAATATCTCCCCAATGTTAGGTTGTTTTTCTGGCCGGCATTTATGTTGGCGGATAATTAAATTTTTTATTTTTTGAGTATTTTGGTAGGATCAAACGTTACAACATCTCCCCCATATAAGGTTGTTTTTTTGGCCGACATTTATTTTGGCGGATAGTTAAAATTTTTATTTTTTATTATTTTGTTAAGAACAAAATTTACAACATCTCCCCCATATTAGGTTGTTTTTTTGGCCGACATTTATTTTGGCGGATGATTAAATTTTTTATTTTTTATTATTTTGTTAGTAACAAACGTTACAACATCTCCCTCATACTTGGCAATATTATTTTGACCGACATAATATTGACAAATATTACAAGATCGCCCTCATATTGGGTTGTAGAGCGCCTCTCGGCGCAATAATTTGATAAGAATAAAAAATTTGTTGTTAAAACTTTTAGTCAATTTTAAATTTTTTTAGATCTTCACAATCTTAAAAAATGAATGAATCAAAGTAAAACTTTTCTTGCTAAAAAAATAAATAAATAAAAAATAAAATTGAATTTGTCTATTTTTAACTTCCAAATAATAAAAAAGCAATTATTTTTTTCCACAAAATATAATTGAAATATAATTAATTAAAAATATTTAAAAACTAAAAAAAATTAGCATTATCATATGAATTTAAATGCATTAAAAACTTACAAATTATTTACAATATATAATTTTAACTCATCAATTTCAATATTTAAAAAATACATAAAATATCAAAATCATGGCACAATGTAAGATTGTCTTACACCAAATAACACACTTATATTTAACTATGTAACAGTTTTTGAATGTAGAGTTATGTATTCAAAAGCTTTTGTGGTTCCCGGGTGGATTTTCAACTCAATTAGACTATTCAAATCCATAAATTTATACAACTATTATGGCTCATTGTGAAAATCTTCATTTTCAAAGGAAACATTTTTTATTTAAAAAACTTGTCTTCATGAAAACAAATAGTCATTTGTATTTAGGTTATCATATATAATTTGCATTCTCAAAACTTGTAACAAATAAAAAAATCATATATATATATATAT
>LPNX010701032.1:76954-168404 GCA_001517045.1 Pseudotsuga menziesii
TAAAGTTATGCTGATCATAGTCTAAGAAAGACACTTATGCTAATTTTGACTATGACAATACCAACTTGGGGGAAGTGTCCTCTTACAAATATCTCGGAATTGAAATCCATCACAACCTCAATTGGAACTATAGCATTGAAAAAAACATTAATATAGGGTGGAAAGCTTATCTTGTTCTAGAAAATAATTGTAAATCAACAAACCTTGTGATGTGGGATAAAAAGAAGTTCATGTTTGAAACTTTGCTCACTCCCATTTTCTTGTATGGTAGTGAAGTTTGGGGTTGTAGCATCTCTTGAGAATCATGGATAAAGACTAAATTCAAAAGTGTTTTATCATGTATAATCTCAAAATTAAAAGTAATACACCCTATCATATTCTCCTTATATAAGTGGGCTTTCCCCCATTAAAAGCATCCCTATGACTAAGTACCTAATGTACAAGAACAAGATAAATAACATGGAAGACCAGATACTCTCTAAAATGGATTTAAGTTCCTGTTATGACCATCTATGACTCAAGAGAGGCTAGTATAAAGACGTCATGACTCAAGGTTAAACCATTGGGGGATTGACAAAAATGCCACTTTGCAAAATATCAACAACATAAAAAATACTATCACATCTAAGTTTAAAGAGAAAATGTGGGATGCAAAAGATTTGGAGGCTAAAAGAAAATTAAGATACTACAAAGAGGTCATTAACCCTAATTTGGAAGATCAAAAGTATCTCTTTGTCTTAACCAAGTTGAAGAAGAAAATTAATATAGCCAAGATAAGTGCGAACTTCCATGAGCTTCATAGTGAAACACAACGCTGGACATTTCTGAAAACATTGTGGGTGGAAAGGATTTCTCAGGTATGAAAGACTACGAGCATTGAAGATGAGTGTCACTTTCTCTTAGAGTGTCTTGCGTTCACCCACATCCGATCATAGTTTCATAATCTTTGCTTCAATACTAACCTCACTAATCTTCTAACTTGTCAAAACTATGGTGACCTTGTAACACTTCTTTCTAAGTTTTTTTCATCATAAGATTAAAATTTTACAACAATCTAAATAATCCATAACTCTTCTTATAAAGTCTAATAAACTAAGTGAGTCTTAATAGACATTAACCACCACCACCACCACCGCCACCCACCCACCTAGAGAGACTACGATTACATATTACATTATGTTACACTGGGGACTATTGCCCCGACTTACAACATAGGTTGTACCTCAAGGTATAGACACAATTTAGACATCCCACAAAGGGGTAACACACATCCCCAATGGGGGTACAATAACATACAATGATAATATACATCATAATATCTTCCGAAGTTACAAATACATCAACACTCCCTCTTAACTAGGAAGGTATTCTCTCTCTATGCAATCATCAACACATCTGGTCAGGTCTTCATTGCATCATCATCATCATGGAGTCATATATTCTTCATCATAGCTACTGCCACCATCTTCTTATAATTTGATCATTGTCCCATACTATCTGTCATTAGAAGTTTCTACAGTGCCAACCCTTTTTCATGCTAGATGTAGGCCTAGTCCTCTGCCAAGTATTCATCTACAGTGCCAACCCTTTTTCATGCTGGATGTAGGCCTATCCCTCTTTGAGGTCTTCATCATCTCTATGAGAAATCCATCAAGTAGGTACATCTTAGGACTTATTATATTCCTCTTGCAAAACTTGCAGGATCTCCCATGATTGATTATATGCTATTGCAAAACCTGAAGGAGCATCCTAGGATTGATTACATGCTTGAAACACCTATGTACCCTACTATAATTTTCATTATCTTAATATCATCTCATTGTCACACGGAGCACAACCCAGATACACATAGCACAACACTCACATTCACCGACATGACAGGACAAACCTACTACCACTTGGGAAAGGATTCCAGTACTTAAATCCACCGGCATGGTAGGACACACCTACTACCATCCGGGAAAGGCTCCACACTAACATCACGACCATGGGAGGCCCAACCTACCACCATGTCAGATAGGCTCTTAGCACTTATATCACAACCATGGGAGGCCCAACCTGCCACCATGTCAGAAAGGCTCTTCACTTACATCCGACCATGGGAGGCCCAGCCTGCCACCATGTCGGAAAGGCTCTACATTTACATCCGACCATGGGAGGCCTAGCCTACCACCATGTTGGAAGGGATATGCACTTACATTCGACCATGGGAGGCCCATCCTACAACCATGTCGGAAGGGATCTGCACTTACATCCAACCATGGGAGGCCCATCTTTCCACCATGTCGGAAAGGCTATGCACTTACATCCGACCATGAGAGGCCCAACCTTCCACTATGTTGGAAATGCTTTGCACTTACATCCAACCATGGGAGGCCTAGTCTACCACCATGTCAGAAAGGATCTGCACTTACATTTGACCATGGGAGGCCCAGCTTGCCACCATGTTGGAAAGTCTCTCATGTGTATCTGCATCTTTCGGACTCATCACATCCTCTTGGAAGGAACCTCAATATGAAGTACACACTGGAGCTTCACTGCTCCTCTCTAAGTCATACAAAAATGCAAGTCAAATCAATAAAATCAAATAGTAGCTTTCAAAAGAAACACACTCCCTAAAAAATAGCCGAGCAAGTGGAAACATATTTTGCCTCGGTTGTACTCAGCGTCATGCAGGAATGCATCCTTCCAAACCAGTAACCCATACTGGATCTAAAACTGAAGAAGCAAGCCAAGGTGCTCTTCTTCTCAGTGGCGCTACCAATCTGAATCAACCTAACCATGTAGGTTAGTCTTCTAATTCATATCATACTTGAGCCCATAGTCAACTGTACCCTTCAGGTACCTCACTGCATGCTTCGCAACCATGAGAGCATGTCTCAGATCTGTCAGGAACAGGCTCAGGTCATTCACAACAAAGCATGTGTCTGGTATTGCATTCGTCAGGCACATCAATCAAAAAATCATTTAACGATACATCGTGGCATCAACCATCTCTGATGAAGCATTACTCAATAGATTCAGGTTCGATTCCATTGGTGTGGCCATGGCCTTGCAGTCCATCATGTTGAACCTCTTCAAGATCTCCACTACATACTTCCCTTGTCTAAGGGAGATTCCATACGCATTCTGCCACAACTCCATTCCTAGAAATTAGTGCATCATACCCAATTCCTTCATCTCAAACTTGACAGCAAGTCTCTTTCTTGCATCTTTAATGAGTTCCTCTTTTCCTGTCAGGAACAGGTCATTGACATATAACAGGAACATCACTGGTATTCCACCTTCAACCTTGTAGTAAAGGTTGGAATACTGTTTACTCCTAGTAAATACTAGAGCCATCAGTAAGTTGTCCATCATGTCGTAACATGTCGAACCTCAGGATCTTCTGCATCCACTCCCTCTGAAGCAGAGCATCATTCTTCCTCTGCCTTTCATACTCTATGTACTGAAGCATTATGTAATGGAGTGACGAGTATCTTCCTTTGCTACTAATATTCTATGTATCCATCTAAGGTCACTGGATACCAAGATCCTCTATCTTGAAATTTGTTGAAAATTTCTCGCACCCATATGTGAGCTTGTCATCCTCTATAGGATTTCATCTTCAATCAAAGGTTAAGATCTTCATCACTCTAGGTGATCTTCAAGCTCCTTATGTAACTGTATGTTCTATCCCATGGGTGCCTTCTGAGCTCGTACAAGCCCTTCTTTAATTTGAACACATGAGTATGCCTGTCATGTGTCTCAACTCCCAGTGGCTGTAAATGTCTCTTCGTAGTCCATGCCTTCTTTCTGTGAGAAGCCTTGTGCTACAAATATTGCCTTGTATCCAATGATGTTTTCATCTACTACATGTTGGATCTTGTAGATCCATATGGAAGACACTACAGACTTCCCTTCAGGTCTTGATACCACATCCTAGACATCATTCTTCTTGAACTGATGCTCTCCTTCCATTACTTCTTGGCTACTTCTTCATAGTTGGAAGGCTCTGCATCAATGATGTCGCTCAATAGTGTCACATAACTAGAGTGTTTCTGAGGCCTCTTTCTTTCTTTGTAAGTAGCGCCATACTATTATTCATATTGGATTATTTCTCGTGCCCAAGGTGGTCTTCATATCTCAAGGTGGATCTGTCATTCTCGTTATATTCTTCTAAAGCTATTTATTTTACTATGGTGTCTTTGACCCGAGAAGCTTCGGGTTCCTCTTCGGAATTGTCGTTACTTGTTATTTGGAATTTCCTACAAGTCAAGTTCAGTTGTATGATTATAAACATATCATTATTTCCAAAACATATTAATAGTGACAAATATATGTCACATAGCCATGCAACTATTTTAGCCAATGCTACAACATTCATCCATATCATGTTGTTGCAGCTGCAACTGTTCCCAAATTTTTGGAAATTTTGGACCCTCCTTTTTGATCTTGTTTGCTCCACTCTTCTACATGTTGGATTATTTGAGGCCGTTTCCTTGCTATTTGAGTTTCCGTCTTGGTCTGTGCATATTTTGGACTGTAAGGCTCTGCCGGTTGTACATTATTTCATCTTTGAAGTTTAAAGTGGGTTTTTCAGTCGTTGTTCTATCGGGAGTTAGTTAGATGCGGTGCTGATAATTAGAGACTTTAGCTAAACTCGGATTCTGTTTTGAAAATACCTTGCCTTGCGTTTTTTCAGAATTTTTTTTGACTTTGATCGGAGGCCACAGGCTAATTAACTTCCGCCATTGCGGCTCTAGAATAGGATAACTACCCGCCGGACTGTTTTTCTTTTCACCGATGTCTAGTTTTGTGTTTTTCTGATGTCGATTGGTTTGCAGTTTTTCTTGACCTCTAAACTTCCACCGTTGTGGCTGTGTAGCTCACTAGCTATCTGATGCCTACAGAGGATCCGACACCCAATGTTTTATCGCGTCTTTTTTAGTCTATGTGCCGAAAACCCTAGAGTGTAGGTTACCCACCGTTGCGACTGCGTAATCCACTAATGAGCCGCCGTCAAGTGTTCCGATTCACCTATGGAGGTTTTTATGTGCTCTTTTCTTAATCGTTCCGTCGTTTGTTATGAGGTCATCTTTTTCCATAAGAGACCTGTGTGCCTTATTTAGGTTGAATTTCACACATAAGAACTAGGCTCTATTTTTCCTCTTTAGTACCCATTTTAATATCATGGTTTATGTTTATTAAAGATAGATGGATTTAATGATGAATTCTCGTTGTTTGCAGACAGACATGGTAGTTTCTCAGATCCCGTTGAAGATTATTGCGGCAAAGAAGGTGCAAATTGGAGGACAAAGCATAAGGCAGCAGAATCGTTGCTCGAAGAAAAAAATTATGAGGGTCTACAGGGAGACCAAGGAAGGGTCGAGCATAATCATTAGAAAGCAAAGGCTCATGCTTTGGCATCCCGTTGGTTACCTAGCTTTTCCTGGGTTTTTATAAAATCTTTATTTGGAATGTAACGTTTGGAATCATGAGCATTCACAAAGTGACAAAACAGTGAGAGGGAACGGTTGGGGAGCCGAAAGGTTTCCCCCTTTGGTATATGTATGGGAGAGTGAGATAGAAAGAGGGCTTTTTCCAAGAGGAACTGGTGAACTACTTGTTGTAAAACGAACTACTTCGTTTTGTAATAATAAATTACAAATTTTTGCCTGTTGGAGAAAGTGCTGTGTGGAATGTTCAATTGTGATGAAATGAACAATGTTTAAGGGGAACTATTTTGTTTTCAGCTATGTTTCATTAACTGTGAGATCGTTCTAACTTTCTGAACCTATGTTCTTACATGAATGTTCTCTAGTTTATTCTGTGATAATTTCCACTGTGAGTAATGAATGTTTTAACAGTTGACGAGCTATCTTGTTGTGTATATATTTATTCATGTTTATGTGTTTTGATTCTAAGAACAACTATCTGTGATTTATCTTAACATATGAACAATATTACATTACTCATGAACTTGCTCTCTAGGGACAACTTAGTTAGTGTTGTTTTTCTAGTTGTGTTTGATTTAGATGCGAGAGAGTCTAAGACGAGAGGTAAGAACTTGCGCATCACATTTTGACCACTCCTTGCATTCTTTATCAATCTACATCTTAGATAGGCACTTGCATATCATACTTAAAGACAAAAAATACAAAAATATATATGGTGGACTGGGCCGCAACCGGTAAAACCCTTTGTTTTGTTACTTGACCTACGGTAGTCGGACCGCAAACTGGACGGATTCCCTACACCAAACAGTCACGGGCTAGTTGGGAATGTTGACTGGGGAGAATCCCTTGCTGTTGTTGCCTGCGAATTTCCAGGCCTCAACAGTTTCTGGTGCTAGAAAGAGGGCCACCAGTGCATGGCTGGCCGGGGAAATCCATTTCCTTGAAATAACTACACTGGTGATAGTTTTGAAAGAATTTTCTTTCCTGATCCAAATACTGAAGAGAATAGAGAACATTTGTTTGCTGTGGACAACCAAGTAGTAAATGATCTGAGAAGACACACACGAGCTTATGTAAAGAGTATTGGAGGATTACCCATTATCCCTGATTTACCCTAAAGAGAATACAAGAAGAAAGATCGTCCCATCTTGGAAGATTCAGTGTTGGTTGGAGAATTGGAAGAGTTAGTGGAAGTAGCATTACAGGAAGTTGTTCAACCTTTGAATCAAGTAGGCCCAAACACACCTTACTGCGCTCCTGTACAGACTCCTGTTCCTTCACCTCCTCACTCTCCACCCAGACTCATGGCAAGTGTAAATGCAAACCAGCCACCTAACCCACCAAATCCACCACCAGCTTGGAAAGCCAGATCACCCCTGAACTTAACACCTCCGTTGCACGACTTACCTCAAGCTTTCAAGAAGACGCTACCTAAGTTTGATCCAAATGAGAAAATGTTACTAGATGACCATTTACAAAGTTTTTATTTGGAAATAGAAGGGTTGAGGGCTGGGGAACATGAGGATATTGTTTGTAGACTTTTTCCACATACCCTTAAAGGAGCAGTAGCATCATGGTATTTTGGTTTTCCTACAAGCTCTATCCCAGACTGGGATACCTTTGAAAGGATTTTCAGAAGCAAATATGCAACCCAAAAAACTCATGCAGCTCTCATGAAAGGGCCGTGCGCCTTAAAGAAAGAAAGAAAAGAGAAGGTGCATAGTTTTACCCAAATATTTGCAGCTTATCTTAAGAATTTTTCTGAAGCCGACAAACCCTCGAATAAAGTTCTGATTGAGTATTATACTTCAGCTCTAGGACCCGAGTTGGCTATGTTTCCCAAAATGAAATCCAAACCTACACTAAAAAAACCTTATGAAGAAGCCCAAAGAGTGGAGGCTGAAAAGGAAAGCATCAAAGACTATCCTGAGCAGTCGGGAGAAAAAATTGTTGGGAGGAAAGCTTTGTTATTTACTAAGCCTAAAGAGGAGCAATCACCAGATTTCGAAGGAATGGCAAAGATGATGCAGAAGCTCTCTAACAAAATAATAGACTTGGAAAAGGAAAAGGGAGCCCAGAAGTTTTATAATCCTTATTACAAAAAAAGGGAAGATAGCAATCAATCCCAACCCCCTCCGCACAACCCTACATCTATGAACTTAACGGAGGTAGGGATGGATAATTTTTGCACTTTTCACCAAAAACCCCATTCTGAAAAAAATTGTCCTCAATGGATAAATTCAATGACGTTGGTAATGAACTAGCTTTTGGATTCCAAGTTAACCGAGGATAATGATGAAGAAGGGAAAGACAACAGTCAATAAACAGAAAAACAAGAGGATGAGGCCATGGTTTTATGGAATTGTGTATCGTTGTTTGATGCCAAGGAAGAAAAGGATCTAAGATATGAAGATATCTTGGAAACAAATATAACGACGAGAAGTTAGGGGTTGATTAAGGAAAATAGTCTTGTGCTCCCAAAGATCAAGAGACTTCAAAAGAATGTTAAGAAATTTCGAAAAAACACCACAGCTAATAAAATTCCGGAATTTACCATCACCAATCAAAATCCTAGATAGATCAGCATGCCTACTAAGCCCATTGAAGAAAAGATAAATAATGTTAAAACGAATCTTACAGAGCATAAGATGGATTATGACATTGTGGAGGATATAAAAAAGGTAAGGGAAAATATCTCGTTATTTGAGATGTGTAATGTGCCGCAGCAAAAAGAAAAGTTATTGAAATTCTTTGAAATGTCAGAGGAGAAACTCCCCACTGAAAATCAGTCCCAAGAAGAAGAAGTTGGCGAAGTGAGTGTGGGAGGAAAACCTAAATGCAAGACTCCTCCTTTTCTCCTCACTTTTGAAATTTTCAATCACAACGTGCACAATTGTCTAGTAGACTTGGGGGCTTCAGTCAATGTTATGCCGCTGTCAGTCTGCAAAAAGATAAATGGACAACCTAAACCATCTACTTGGAGGGTCATTCAGTTGGATAGAACAAATGTGAAGGTAATTGGGGAAATGGAGGATGCTCTCATTCGCTTGTCTTCAAATGATAAGGTATGTCAAGTCATTGACATTGTGGTAGCTGACATACCTGAAGCTTATGGACTTGTCTTTAGCAGAGATTGGTCGACAAAGATGAGTGGATATTTTTCCTCAGACTGGTCACATCTGTGGCTACCTTATAAAGGAAGCCTGAATCAAATTAAAGTTTTAAGGGAGCCCCACATGAAACACAATGTTACTCAGTTCGAAGAGAAAAATGAACCAGTGAATTCTGTTTTGGGAAATTACTTTATTGAACTAGAACCGGGAAATTATCAAGTGGAAGAAGCCAACGATACATCAGACGCTTATCCTGATCTCCTTCGGTTCTCACAGGCTGATGAAATCGATTGTAAAATAGTAGACTTAACTATAGATGTAGGTATTGATTCACGCACAATAGTGGTAAGCGATTTTTTGGACGCTTTTCTTTGATGGTTATAAAACTTTGGAGGGGTCAGGAGCCGGCTGTGTCCTGATTGATCCTAAGAAAAATAAACATTTTCTTTCATGTAGGTTAGAGTTTGACTGCACCAATAACACAACTGAATATGAAGCACTAGTTCAGGGACTAAGAAAAGCAATTGAATTAAAGGTAAAAAAATTGAAAGTGTTTGGAGATTCTAAAATAATTGTAAAACAAATTCGAAATCAAATACATTGCATTTCTCCTCATTTAAAAGCTTATCAAAATGAAGTATGGGATTTTCTTAAATATTTTCATGCATTTAACATTGTATCGATTCCTAGACTTAAGAATGCGGCAGCTGACTTGTTGGCCACCTCAGCTGCGAGATTTGTGCCCTCTAATAATCGGTGCTCTGTTGAATTTCTTTTCAAGCCTTCGGTTCTAGATATGATCACTAATCTACGAGTATTTGATGATGATCAGTAGATTCTAGAATGCCTGACAAATGACGAGACCTTCAAAGGGGCGATTATTGACGATGAAGAACATCAAGCTGAGCTAAAATTCGATAATTTTATTCCTAAAGGAGTCAGGACTTTAGAGCGAATGTTTGATCTAAATGAGAAATTTAGAAGGCCAGTGAATGTGAAGACTCATAGCTCCTATCTATAGTTCGAGTTGATTAATTTGGGGACTGAAATTAAATCTAAATATGTTAATTTGGGAAAGTGTTGCTCGCCAGGTGAAAGGAATATGTTCATCAGTTTGTTCAAACAATACAAAGATGTTTTTGCCTAGACATATGAATATTTGAAGACATATGACACCAATATTATTCAACATGTTATCCCCATCAGATCTGGAATCAAACCTTATCAACAGCCTTTAAGGAAAATGCATCCAAAATTAGAGCCTTTGATTTATAATGAAGTAAAGAAGTTGTTGGATGCTAGAATTATCTTCAAGGTTAGACACTCGGAATGGGTTTCAAGTTTGGTACCAGTAAGGAAGAAATCCAGAGAAATTAGACTATGTGTGGATTTTAGAAACTTAAATTGCGCTTCGAATAAAGACAATTATCTTGTCCCACCCATGGAACATATATTGCAAATGGTTTCGGGTTCTGAATTATTCTCTTTATTAGATGGATTCTTAGGCTACAATCAAGTGTTAGTAGCTGAAGAAGATAGACTTAAAACTACATTCAGAACCAGATGGGGAAATTTTGCTTACAGAAGGATTCCCTTTGGACTCATAAATGCTGGAGCTACTTTCTAGAGGGATATGGACATAGATTTCCACGGTCTGATTGGCCATAGTGCTGTAGTATACCTCAATGACATCACAATATTATCAAAGAAAAGAGAGGAACACGCGTTTCATCTAAAGCATATTTTTGAACGATGCCGAAAGTATGGTATCTCACTAAACCCCAAGAAGTGCATGTTTTCCGTTACCGAAGGTAAGTTGTTGGGTCACATGGTTTCTAAGAAAGGGATCTCCATAGACCCATAGAGGATCAAAGCTATCGAACAGATTCCCTTACCCCATAATAAAAGGGGCATGCAATCATTTATGGGGACAATAAATTTCGTGCGAAGGTTTGTGCTAGATTTCGCTCAAATTGTTAAACCTTTGCAACAAATGGTAAAACGAAGTGTACAATTCAAGTGGACTGATGTTGAGAAGAATGTATTCAGTAAAATAAAGACAACGGTTGCGCATGCACCCTCCCTCAAGAGTCCAGATTTTGAGAAAGATTTTATTTTGTACACTTTTGCATCTGACGATTCACTAGCAGTGGTGCTTACCCATAAGGAAGATGGGGGAGATGAGTTCCCCATATCATTTATGAGCACTAGTCTACAAGGGGCTGAATTGAATTACCCAGCTGTGGATAAACAGGCTTATGCAGTGCTCAAGACGGTAAAACAATTCAGACCATATATACTTAAGAACCAGACAAAGGTAATAGTTCCACACCCAGCTGTGAGGTCTCTTTTCATGCAAAAGGAGTTAGGAGAAAGAAGAGGCATCTAGGTAACAGCTCTACAGGAGTATGACCTTGAATTAAATCCAGCCTCCATAGTTAAAGGGCAAGGATTGTGGAAACTAATGACCGAAAGTAAAGACAATGAAGAACATGACTGGGAAGACGAAGCTGAGTTACATTTGATGGATGTATGTCCTCTCTTCATAGCTCTGGACTCTTGGTATCGAGACCTTGTGCATTACCTTCAAGCGGGATTGTTACTGGAACATTGGAATTCTAAGAAAAGAAGAGCACTGCGTCTTAAATCAGCCTCATATCAGATTATTGAAGGAATATTATTCAGAAAGAATTATGATGGAGCTCTTCTTAGATGCTTAGAGAAAGAAGATGCGAAGAAGGTCATGATAGATTTACATGATGGGCCTGCTGGAGGAAATTTATCCGGAGATACTATAGCTCATAAAATTCTTAGAGTCGGATACTATTGGTCCACACTGTTCAAAGATGCACACGCCCATGTCAGAAAGTGCGACATTTGTCAAAGGTGTGGTGGAAGACAAGTTAAAGCAGTAGGACCATTAAAGCCTGTGATGATAACATGACCTTTTGAGCAGTGGGGATGGAAATCATTGGGAGAATTAAAGGAATTTTGAGGTTTAAAACGGGCGTCCTAAGGAAAATAATAAAATAATATTTATTAATTTTGGAGGAAAAAAGAAAAAAACTACTTTTTTGTGTTCGTATTTTCGACATATCTCCATGTGTTTTTACTCAAATTTCGATTGGGAGAGCTCATTGGATGTGGAATTGGATTCCGCATCCAACAATTACCCACACTGCATACTTTTGGCAAACCCTGCTACCCCAAAAACAAGAAATACCTGAAAAAAATGTGATGATGACATCATCATCACGTTTTTTCAGGTATTTCTTGTTTTTGGGGTAGTAGGGTCTGCCAAAAGTATGAAGTACAGGGAATCGTTGGATGTGGAATAAAATTACACATCCAACGAGCATACGAACAAAAAAAGTAGTTTTTGTAATGACAAATATGTCAATTCAACCATTATGGTTGACTCATTTTATTGGTATTCTATTGGTTCTTGAATTCCAACTCACAAGAACTTATTGTTAGCGCGTTTTCTTATAAGGCCCGTTTTAGACCCCAAATTTCCTCTAATGATAAAGCCAAACTCCTCCCTACAACACAAGTATATTCTGATGGCAACCGATTACTTCACTCGTTGGGTCGAAGCCATTCCGTTGTGTAAGGTGAATGAAGATGCAGTCATGGACTTCTTGTAAGATCATATTATGACCAGGTTTGGAGTTTTAATTTCTCTAGTTTTCGATAACGCTACTTATTTTTCCTCTATTAGATTAACTACATTTGTTCATGAAAAAGGAATTAAGTTGCATTACTCTGCAAATTATTATCCACAAGGAAATGGTTTGGCTGAATCTTCGAACAAGAATCTGATTAGAATATTAAAAAAGACTGTGATAAAAAACCAGAGAATTTCGCATGTAGCATTACCTAATGCTCTTTGGGCTGATAGGGTCACCCCCAAGACTTCGTTAGGTGTGTCCCCATATACCCTTGTTTATGGAAAAGAGGCCATTCTACCCCCCAATATCATGCTACCCTCTTCCATAATCGCTCAAGAATCTAGAGGATCGGATAATGAAGTCTTGCAGATGAGGATAAATAATCTTTTGAAGGCAGAGGAATCTAGATCCAAGGCCATAGAAAATTTTAAACAACAACAGGAGGTAGTAAAAAGGTGGTTTGATAAGCACAAAACTGGAACAAAAGAATTTGAGGTGAGAGATTTGGTTCTCAAGTGGGATCACCCTCATGATGACAAAGGAAAACACACAAAATTTCAACAGCTATGGGTAGGCCCTTTCCAGATTGCGGCAAAGCTTGGCCCCTCAACCTATAAGTTGCAGGATTTACAGGGATGGGAAGAGAACTTACTAGTAAATGGTTTAGTTCTTAAGCCTTATTTTTCCTAATTTTGTTTTATTTTCTTCTGTTTTGTATATAAATAATTGACTTGTTTTGCCATTATGATTTGTTATTTTCCTGTTTGTTTAGTGTAGTTTTCTTCTTATTCCAAAAGGAAGCAAACTTTTGGTCACATGGAGAGCATCAGGACCCTTGATAAACTTAGATTCTTTGGGCATTGGACTGTTTGAATTTGTTGGAATTTCTTCTAGTAAATAGTTTTCCTAAAGCGTCTATGAACACATCGAGGTCCAACGTAATCCCTGAAATAACTCAGAATCAAAGGTCCGGAATACTATTTCGAGATTCCATCCATTTCACATCTAAAACGTCCTAGGGGGTGATAGCAAAAGACCCATGGAAAGGGGAGTAGGGTAAACAGTATGTTATATCTAAATGATTCCATGCCAAGAATTGAAAGCCAAAAGGCAAATAAGAGTCAAAAAATCTCCTAAGAAAGCAATATGTGTCAAATCGAAGTACTAAACCATATGAGTACAAAATTGCCAAAAGTTCCTCTCCGTCTGTGAGCTGAAAATTAAATACATCTCTCACACAAAAGGACACTATGGATATAGGAGCCTGAATATAAACATTCAGAAAGAAAGGCATGCAGGAGGACTCAAAATAAAGGACAAAACATCCAAAAGGCACAAAAGTGCAATTGGCATGGGAATGGGGAACAAACGAATATTTCTGTTCACCATGCATTCTAATCCTGTGGTGTCTAAGCTGGAAGCTACCCAAAGATAAAGTTAAAATGAAGTCTGCCTACTTAAGCCTTGAAAGAGTTATCCTAACCTTGAGATTTTGGTTTCCATTCCCCCCCCAAAAAATTGGACTATCGTCAATGATTACAGACATGATGGGAATCCATACATCTAGAAGAATTCAGCATGTCTATTGTCAATGATTATAGACATGATGGTTCCACTGCTAAATAGTCTATTGCTCAAGGATGAGTTTATTCAGAGATCTGGATTCACCAGTGAGCTGCCAATTGTTGCAGCTGCAACTGTTCCCAAATTTCTGGAAATTTTGGACCCTCCTTTTTGATCTTGTTTGCCCCACTCTGCTACATGCTGGATTATTTGAGGCCGTTTCCTTGCTATTTGAGTTTTTGTCTTGGTCTGTGCATATTTTGGACTGTAAGGCTCTGCCGATTGTACGTTGTTTCATCTGTGAAGTTTAAAGTGGGTTTTTTCAGTCGCCATTATGTCGGGAGTCAGTTAGACGTGGTGTTGATAATTAGAGACTTTAGCTAAACTCAGATTCTGTTTTGAAAAGACCTTGCCTTGCATTTTTTTGGAAAAAAATTTGACTTCGATCGAAGGCCATAGGATGATTAACTTCTGCCGTTGTGGCTCCAGAATAGGCTAACTACCCATTGGACTGTTTATCTTTTCGCCGATGCCTAGTTTTGTGTTTTTTCGATGTCGATTGGTTTGCAGTTTTTCTTGACCTCTGAACTTCCACCGTTGCGGCTGTGTAGCTCACTAGCTATCCGATGCCTACAGAGGATCTGACACCCAATGTTTTATCTTGTCTTTTTTAGTCTATGTGCCAGAAACCCTAGAGTGTAGGTTAACCACCGTTGCGGCTGCGTAATCCACTAATGAGCTGACATCAAGTGTTCCGATTCGCCGACGGAGGTTTTTATGCGCTCTTTTCTTAATCGTTCCGCCGTTTGTTATAAGGTCCTCTTTTTCCATAAGAGACCTGTGTGCCTTGTTTAGGTTGAATTTCGCACATAAGAACCAGGCTCTGGTTTTTCCTCTTTAGTACCCATTTTTAATATCATGGTTTATGTTTATTAAAGATAGACGAATTTAATGATGAATTCTCGTTGTTTGCAGACAGACATGGCAGTTTCTCGGATCCCGTTGAAGATTATTGCGGCAAAGAAGGTGCAAATTGGAGGACAAAGCATGTTAAAGCATATGGCGGTAGAATCGTTGCTCGAATAAAAAAATGATGAGGGTTTGCAAGGAGACCAAGGAAGGGTCGAGCATAATCATTAGAGAGCAAAGGCTCATGCTTGGGCATCCCGTCAGTTACCTAGCTTTTCCCGGGTTTTTATAAAATATTTATCTGGAATGTAACGTTTGGAATCATGAGCATTCACAAAGTGACAAAATAGTGAGAGGGAATGGTTGGGGAGCTGAAAGGTTTCCCCCTTTTGTATATGTATGGGAGAGTGAGACAGAAAGAGGTCTTTTTCCTAGAGGAACTGGTGAACTACTTGTTGTAAAAGGAACTACTTCGTTTTTCAATAATAAATTACAAATTTTTGCCTGTTGGAGAAAGTGTCATGTGGAATGTTCAAATGTGATGAAATGAACAATGTTGAAGGGGAACTATTTCGTTTTCAGCTGTGTTTCATTAACCGTGAGATCATTCTAACTTTTTGAACCTATGTTCTTACATGAATGTTCTCTGGTTTATTCTGTGATAATTTCCACTGTGAGTAATGAATGTTTTAATAATTGACGAGCTATCTTGTCATGTATATCTTTATTCATGTTTATGTGTTTTGATTCTAAGAACAACTATCTGTGATTTATCTTAACATATGAACAATATTACATTACTCATGAATTGATTATCTTGCTCCCTAGGGACAACTTAGTTAGTGTTGTTTTTCTAGTTGTGTGTGATTTAGATGCGAGAGAGTCTAAGACTAGAGGTAAGAACTTGTGCATCACATTGTGACCACTCCTTGCATTCTTTATCAATTTACATCTTAGATAGGCACTTGCATATCATACTTAAAGAAAAAAAATACAAAAATATATACGGTGGACCGGGACCCAACCGGTAAAACCCTTTGTTTTGTTACTTGACCTGTGGTAGCCGGACCGCAAACCAGACGGATTCCCTACACCAAACAGTCACGGGCTAGTTGGGAACATTGACTAGGGAGAATCCCTTGCTGTTGTTGCTACGAATTTCCAGGCCTCAACAGTTTCTGGTGCTAGAAAGAGGGCCACCAGTGCATGGCTGGCCGGGGAGTTCCATTTCCTCGAAATAACTCCACCAGTGATAGTTTTGAAAACAGTTTATTTCTTGATCCAAATACTGAAGAGAATAGAGAACATTTGTTTGCTGTGGAAAAACAAGTAGTAAATGACCTGAGAAGACACACACGGGATTATGTAAAGAGTATTGGAGGATTACCCATTATCCCTGATTTACCCCGAAGAGAATACAAGAAGAAAGATCGTCCCATCTTGGAAGATTCGATGTTGGTTGGAGATTTGGAAGAGTTACTGGAAGTAGCGTTACATGAAGTTGTTCAACCTTTGAATCAAGTAGGCCCAAACACACCTTACTGCTCTCCTGTGCGGACTCCTGTTTCTTCACCTCCTCACTCTCCACCAAGACTCATGGTAGGTGTAAATGCAAACCAGCCACCTAACCCACCAAATCCACCACTGGCTTGGAAAGCCAGATCACCCCTGAACTTAACACCTCTGTTGCACGACTTACCTCAAGCTTTCGAGAAGATGCTGCCTAAGTTTGATCCAAATGAGAAAATGCTAGTAGATGACCATTTACAAAGTTTTTATTTGGCAATAGAAGGGTTGAGGGCTGGGGAACATGAGGATGTCGTTTGTAGATGACATGACATGTGTGGTCACCGCCACATACAATATACAATAGATCAGAATATCCATGATGAGGATATACAAAGGACCAAGATCTCCATGAATGCTGAAGATATACCATAGATCAAGATCTCCATAAAGGTTGAAGATATCTGACATACACTGGAATCAAGTCACGAGAACTGAAATCTCATGAACATTGGCACGATCAAGGAGGTAGCATATATGAAATGCCACTAATCCGAAAAGTCTTCTACACAAACTGCTACGAGTACATGTCCTACTATGTGAATAGAGGTGTCGAGGTCGAACATAGTAGTCCATCGTCTGATTATCGGTTATTGATGTATACCATTAACAGATGCGAGATCACCTACCGATAATGAAAATGGGAATCAAGGTACTAGAGTGCAATCTAACAAGTGCAAATAAATGTGTTGAGGTTGAACACTTGGAAGAATCCATTGATTAGGGACATTGATGTTTCCCAAAACTGTCGATGGTGAGAGAACCTACCACTGATGACTGTAAGTCTCAAGGCACTCAAATGACTCTAGAATCCTACCCCAGAATAAATGATCTGAAGTTGATGGGATGGAATCCATTGGAAGGAGGGCATTAAGGCATCCCCCATCAACCAACACGAGGTACTCAACAACGCTGTATAATGTGGAAGGAATTGAACAATATGTGCATGAACCAGTAATAGTACCGAGAATGGCCGACATGCAAAGTCAAGACAACTGAGGAATGGTCGACTCAGGATTCAACTTCCTTCGAACAAGAGCATAAAGGCGAATGGTGACTGAATATAGGCAGTATAGACTCGATATACAAAATTAGGACATCTCTGCGACACATGAGACATTGACAGAGGCTCCATAGAGACTGGAAGCTTAACTAGTCGATGGAGATAAACTTAGAGACACGAGTACAACTCCTAAAGTCAAATTACTAACCCAACCAACGGATGTGATATAGAGTGCTCTGTTTGAAGGTGACACGACTCGATTGCTGCCAAAGATAACATCTTTTCCTGTCCGGCTTTTTGGTTTTTTGATTTTTTTTGGACTTTTTCAGATATTTTGAAAATCTTGAAAAAGAATAACAGTGCTTTATAGTTACAAATCTAGGAGGAGACGAGTGTCAAAGGGAAAACAACCTAGTTCCAATCAATGGAACATACCTATGCTCAATGCAAGGAATCATGTGCAGGATAACGACACTCGAGGGAAAGTCCCCTCCCGGTAAAAAATGGGGAAAAAAGCTGCAAAAGATATATAAAATGGCTCTGCTTGGCTAGACACGAGACAAGCTCGGGCTATATGGTTGATAATCAAATTCAGGGAAGTCGACATAAGGCTCAATAAGGAAGGAAAAACTCATGATAATGCAATTACAACTTGACATATAAAAGGGAATCCTGGGGAAAAGGCCAACATAAAGGTCAAGAGGAGTATGAAGCTCTTGCTCAAAGTCATGGTAGTACTATACAAAGGACTCCCACACCCTAAAGGAGAAATGTCGGTAAGGGAGCCAAATGCAAAACATGATCTAACTAGGGTACCCATGTATGGTGAAGCTCTACCATTCACAACATGTCACTTCTAAAAGCAGCAAGAAGGTTCTGTGACAAGATGGAATGGGTTCGTACCTAAGGTCAAAATGAAGCGGTCATAAGGTTATGGAAAATGCAAATAGATGTGAAGCCTAACCTATATGCTAGTTTAGACATAATACCTACAGTAGGCATGAACAGATCAATGCCACGGTCAAACCACACTAAAAATGGACTCCTACAACATCAAATTAGTTCAAACGGTCCAAAATCATCAAAAACTATAGAAAGTGGGTAAAAATTTCAATTTTTTTTTATAAATAGTAAAAAATTTAAAAAATTTCATATCATTTGAAATTTTTACCCAACATAGTGTATTTGAGCTCAGAACTTCATAAGCAAATTCTGGGAGCATCGTCCAGCGGAATCTCTCCCCGTTTGATCCAGGTAGATTCTCATGCCCTCCTCTTCCAATTTCATGCAATTTTTTTGAATTTTCATGGTCCATTTTATTTTTAAGCCATCCATACTTGTGCATTTCGTCCCACGTAGAAATTGGGCTTTTTTCCACGTATAGGGCTCACCATACGTGGAAAAAGCACCAAAACCCGCGTACATACATGGTTGTTTTGAGAACAGTCGCAGATAGGGCCGCAAACAAGGTTTTCAAAGGCAAACATTGATCAAAAATTTGGTTTTTTGTGCAGGATGGTGTTAGAGTGGAGGGAAAGAGAGCATGGTGATGTGGAAGAAGCTGTGCAAGGTGATCTAATGGCCCAACAAGCATTACGGGCATGTGGTTTATACAAGTTTTGGTGTCTTGGCAGCCTGAGGGCCAAACCAAGACTACTCCAGCTGCTGGTGGACTACTGGGATCCAAAATCTGAGACATTTCAGATTGACGAGATGTCACTCAGCATTGAAGTTGAGGACACATACTTTATCACTGGTTTTTCTCGACGAAAAGAGATGGTGAACCTGCGATCTCATGGGCCAGGAAGCGGGCTGACTATTGATGAGTACATAGCTGTGAACTACTTTCCAAAGATGAAAAAGGTTGGGAGTCAAATCCTGACAAACTCTATCCAGATTCTGGGGCTGAAGGCCATTCTTTTGGCATTAGGAAGGATTGTAGGGTTGTCTTCACTCCACCAGGCCTCGCGGCCAATGATGTTCTATGCGGTAGAGTGTATGCGACCTATAGTGTATGACTGCAGTACGACGCTATTGAGAAACATGAAACAATAGCTTAGTGACTGCAATATGGGCAGGGTGCGGAACTTTGGGTTCGATAGTATACTGAGCACATTTTTATTTGAGTGGGTGCTAGGGAAAAGCCCTAGGTTGGACATCGCTCCACATGGAGTTCGGGATCCATCCCAGCGATGCTGGGAAAATGTCATGCGCAGACTGGGCGGAGGTAGGGTGGCTAACCCCTACCCAACAAACTTCCTTCCATGGTGGCTGAGACAAATCGTCACCATAAACGACTACCCTGATGTAGGGATAGACTTCTGCAGAGATCCGGATATGCCGCTACCACCAGGAGTAGCTTATGGTGACATAGGTAAATAATCCCAAACCCACTTTTTAAGTTTTGAATTATTTAATTTTTTTGTGTTTTTTGATATATTGACCCAAAAGACATATTTTTGGTGTGACGACACATAGTGATAATCTGTCATGTGTATGCAGATGTAGGACCATGACGTACAAAATCCTTCCCTCATCATCGATGAAGGGGAAGAGGAGACGATATCATGGGTGTGGATGCGAAGTGGACACTCCAAAGCATCCACACAAACTTCATTCGGTTGACACGCAGGGTACCCATGGCGCATATTGAGGACTTGCTTGAGGCCATGTAGCGTCAGGTGGTTGGTGTACCATGAGCATGGGTTCGACTCTTTTGAGGACTAGCTAGAGCCGTAGTGATATATTATGATCAGAACCCCCCTCCTCCTCAGGCTTAGAGACCTGAGTGTATTCATTTTTGTATGATCATGTATTTTATGTTTGTGGCTTGGAAGCCCCAATTTTGTATATGACACTTATGTATGATGACGTCAATTTTTGGATATAAATGAAAAAACTTTTATGATGATCAATTTTATTTATATTTACATGTGTGTAAAATGTATGTTTGTGATATGCTTATGGTCTATGAAACAAATGCCAATCTAACACATAGTTAGCATATGAGTCAGCAACTTGATTAAAAACTCTTGGAACATGAATGTATGTTATATTCTCAAATTGTCGTTCTAACAATCTCACACGTAAGAATATTTGTAATAATGTTGGATCCCTAATACGATACAAGCCATTAAGCTGTGAAACCACTAACTGCGAATCAAGACGTACCTCAAGAGAATGAAAACCATGTGAAATGGCATCACACAATAACTCAATGATGACACTATATTCAACAACATTGTTCGAAGAAGGCCATAAACATACGCCTCCTGAAGACAATACTTGACCTGTAGGAGCATAAATCACCCAAGCAACCGAAGCTGAACTTTGACTATGACGGCTAGCACCATCATTGAATCCTATGTAAACGTAAGACTCCATCGACATCTGCCATAAGAAACGAAAGCTAATCAACAAACCTGATCACCATAAGAAAACCTAACTATGCAATGCAAAACTGTACAATAATATACAAGAATTAGCCCTGGCTGAAGATCATGCATAGTATTTTTTGAGATAGAACCCATTTCTAGGCTCCGCCAAGGCTGTCTCTTCATAATCAACCAGCTCATAAGCACCTTTATATAAGACTTTTTTAACTATGTAAGGACCATGCCACATGGGATTAAATTTACCTGCCCCCAAGGGTTCCTTAGCTTGATCCCACAAAAGGACCAAGTCACCTTCGTTAAACCTCCTTGGATGAATAAAATTATTGTACTGGAACTTGACGTGACGCTTGTTAACCTCTAGAGCCACTAAGGCATCTCAGCGCTACTCATCAAACTGCTCTAAGTGGACCAAACGCTCTTCCATTGCAGAAGTGTCAAGTAAAAGCTCTACAACTAGCTTCAAAGAAGGGATTTCACATTCAACCAGTAAACTGAATCCACCCCATGTACAAGCTGATATGGAGAGAAACTAGTGGTAGTCTTAACCGCGGTTCTATAGGCCCACAAAGCAGGATACAACATAATATGCCAATTGGTCTTGCTTCATGTGATGGTTCGTTGGAGAATAGACTTAAGTGATTTTTTCACTGCTTCAACTTGTTCATTCACCTGAGGGTAATAAGAATATGAATTCTCTTGCATATACCCTAACTTGGAATCCAACTCTTCCATCATTTTATTCTAAAAGTGCCTACCATGGTCAGTGACAAGCTCTTTCAGAATGCCAAACCCAGTGATAATCTGGTTGAAAACAAAATGCACGACTATCTCACAGTCAGATTTAATTGTGGGAATAGCCTCTGCCCATTTCATGAATTAATCAACAACCACAATAATGTGATGATTCCCCCCAACCGAAGCTGGGTTGCAATGCATAAAGTCAAGCCTCCACTTGGTGAAGGGACTGGCAATGACAATAGGATGTAACATGGTTGGATGTGAGCGCATATTGCGTGCAAACACCTAGAAAGGGTGGCACTTCAAAATGCATTAATGCAATATTTGAATATGGACGGCCAAAAATATCCTGCTCTCAAGATTTTTTGGGCTGTAGAAATCCCACATAAATGACCACCACACGCCCCTCCGTGGCAATCATTCAACACAACCTTAGCCTCATCATGGGTTAAACAACGATGCAAAATGGAATCTACCCCACGGTGGTACAAAGTGTTATCCACTATAAGGAATTTCTTGTGTAAATTGAACCCAGGTGTTAGAACAATTACACTCACAACAATTCCCAATTACACATGCAAATTACTCACAAAAGAGACTGAATATAGAGCTGAACACTAATCTGTATTGAATAAGTGTACAATAGCCAACCCTGTGAAGTCATAGGCTGCCACAATAAATAATTACATGATATATTCAAATGCATAAGGATGCCATTCGAATTTAGTCAAAAGCAGGCTTACTAAATCTAAGCAAATCCCCCATAGGTGCATAAAGCAGTTTCCAAAACTGTCTAGGAGCTCACGAATTGGAAAAATCAATTAGGCAAGCTAATAGGTGGTGGAAGGACAAATCATACATGATTTTCATAGGATAAAAGAGTGGAGGATGTTGAGGACAAAAAACAAGTTAACTTCACCTAGTCAAACTTTCCCAATTGCCTTAAAACTCAGAAAAAGCAAGCAATAAAGCAGAAAAGGCAGACATGCGCTAGGGAGGACAGGAGTAAATTAGATTTGATTCCAAGAGGTTTCCCAAGTGCTCCATGACTCAAATTTATCAAGTTTTACCACTATGGATGTGTGGAGGACAACTTGCATAAGGTGGAATATGGAAACTAGGCAAATAAGACAAAAATTGGATTAATTAATGTCTAAGGTAGCTAACTATGGGTTGATTATTATAACACCCCCCCTTAAGCCTGACTTATGAGTAAAATATCAGAAAATTATAGGGCCTAGCAACAAGGCTTAGTCACCCTTTACATACTGCATGTCCATTTAACCAAGGAAAGAGGCAAAAACCCAGTGGGAAAAATCCTCCCTTAAACATGGACTATAAAACAAAATTTGGAAATATTTTCATCACTCATGCTTCATAGCATGATTAGCAATCCCTAGCAGTGATTTGATATTGCTGAATGTCTTCTCACAAAAAAAATCGGTGAAGATATCTGCTACTTGTTCTAAAGATGAACATAAGAGTAGGTGAATGGTGCCATCATGCACAAGCTGTCTGATGTAGTGCATATGGAGCTCAATGTGTTTGATTCTCTGCTTCTAAACTGGATCATTACAGATTCGAAGGGTACTTTGATTATCACAATAGATAGTAGTTGAGTATTCTGATTCGAAGCTACACTCTCCAAGTAACCCTTGCAACCATAAACATTGAGTTGCTGCATTTACAACTCCTCTGTACTCTGCTTCTGTAGATGAGAGTGAAATGGAACTCTGTTTCTTGCTTGACTAGCTGATTGCCCCTTATGCAAGCATGAACACATATCCTGATGTTGAATTTCAATCTGTGTTGTCACCTACCCAATCACTGTCAGTAAACCCAATCAAATCAAGATCAGATTTATCTTTATAGAAGATCCCATGAGTCCTTGTTCCCTGAACAAAGTTAAGGATCCTTTTGGCTGCTCTCCAATGGATCTCATGAGGCTGATCCATGTATCCTTAAGCCACACTTACTGCATAATAAATATCAGGTCTAGTATGTGTAATATACAACAAACATCCAATCAATTGCCTATACAGTGTATTGTTTACCATAGGTGAAGAATCAGCTTCTTCAAGCTTAAATCCTGAAAGGAAAGGAGTCTTGCTTGTCTTGCAATCCTTCATATTGAATTTGTTCAGCAAATCCAAGGAATACTTGGACTGATGTACTTTGATTCCTTCTTTGGTTTGAGCAATCTCGAGCCCCAAGAATTGGCTCAATAAGCCCAAATCTGTCATTGAGAAGGCATGGTTCATTGCATCCTTCAAGGAGGCAATTTCATGCTTTGAGCTTCATGTAATGAGAAGGTCATCACCATAAAAAAAAAGACCATTAATGAACCATGAATCAGCTTCAAATAGACATTTGGATCTGACTTGCATCAAACAAAATTTAGTGATAGCAGAAAGCTATCAATCTTGGCATACCAAGCCTTGGGGGCTTGCTTAAGCCCATACAATGAATTCTTTAGCCTGCACACAAGATATGGGTTAGTAGTAAATACTTGAGGCTGATGCATGTATATCTCTTCAGTGATATCTCCATTTAGGAAAGCACACTTCACATCCATGTGGTGTACCTCCCACTGCTTTGAAGCTACAATGGCTAAGGCTAGCCTGATGGAGTCCATCTTTGCTACTGGTGCAAAGGTCTCATTGCAGTCTATGCCATGTACCTGTGAGTATGCCTTGGCTACCAATCTGGCCTTGTACTTTAGAGGTGAACCATCAGCAGCAAATTTGGTTTTGTACACCCACTTACACTAAACTAGCTTCCTCCTTGGGGGAAGATCAACCAGCTCCCAAGTGTTCCTCTTCTGGAGTGAGCTAAGCTCTTCTTCCATGGATGTTTGCCGTATTGGATCATTTTCTACATCTTCATATGTCTGTGGGTCTGATTCAAACATCAGATAGCATTTCTCTGTAAACATAGGATCTTTCATGCACAGAGCACTCTCAAACTGAGATCTAGTCCTCCTAGGATCATTAGGATTTCCAGCTAGTTCTCCAGCTGCATGAATGGTATTGGCTGCCCATTTTGGTCTTGTAGAAATGTTAGGATCTACAATTAAATAATCATTATCAGACATATCAAAATCAGCATGTTCAACTATCTCTTCACTTACATTCAGAGGTTCTGGTGGTGAAGAGGATTCTACAACTTCCACTGCTGCTAGGGGCTCTTCTTGAAACTGAACACACCTTTCAATGAAGGCTTTGTTTGTGCTCAAATTGATCAGCTTGTACCCTTTTGAATCTTTATAGTACCCAACAAATAGACACTCTTGGATTTGGGGCTGCAAAGCCTTCCTCTTTTTTGTTGGAATTCTAGCCCAAGCCCTTGAGCCAAAAATCCCGAAATGGGTCACATCTGGCTTGTGCCCACTCCATGCTTCGAAAGGAGTCATACCATCAAGCTGTTTATGAGGCACCCTATTTTGGATATATGCTACACAGTTTATAGCTTCGGCCCAAAACTTTGGTGGCAAATTCTTAGCCTCCATCATGCAGGTTGCCATCTCTTTCAGTGATCTGTTCTTCCTCTCAGCAACACCATTCTGTTGTGATGTGTAAGGGATAGAATGATGCATCTGAATACCTGCATCTGTACAATATTAAATGAACTCAGACTTGACATACTCACCACTGTGGATCAACTCAATAGGTGCAGAGGTTCTCTCATGACTAGCTTTCTCAAATTTATGCTCTGGGTGTTTTCCTAAGATGCAACCTTGACAGACTCCTTTGGAAAACTTAATCTTTGGTAACCCTATGACCATTTATTTTTCACTAAGATCAAAAAGATACTTGTAATTTAGGTGGCCAAATATTTCATGCCAAATCTTGCTTGCCTCATTAGCATGAATAAGAAGAGCAGAGGGGTTTGAGTAGGGTAGGAAGTGTGAGAACATGTATACCTTCGAAGTATGATTTGCAACTCCTTTTGCAATGAATTTACCACTTGAGATCTCTGTGATCTCAACTTCATCAGTGGAGAATATGAAATTCTTTGGAGACCCTATGTGGGTCATCTAATACACTGATAAGAGGTTAGAGGCAAGACCTGGAACATACAACACATTGCTGAACTTACCATGGTCAAGATCAATCCTCCCTTTGCCCAAACTTTCAGTGAGAGAGTCATCTCCCAGTACTATTGGTGGACCTTCAATACAAATTGGAAGGAGAGAAATCCATCTACAAAGGCTCTGATACCATGTGGAAATTGAACCCAGGTGTTAGAAAAATTACACTCACAACAATTGCCAATTACACATGCAAATTACTCACTAAAGAGACTGAATATAGAGCTGAACACTAATATGTATTGAATAAGTGTACAATAGCCAACCCTGTGAAGTCATAGGCTTCCACAATAAATAATTACATGATATATTCGAATGCATAAGGATTCCATTCGAATTTATTCAAAAGCAGGCTTACTAAATCCAAGCAAATCCCCCATAGGTGCATAAAGCAGTTTCCAAAACTGTCTAGGAGCTCACAAATTGGAAAAATAAATTAGGCAAGCTAATAGGTGGTGGAAGGACAACTCATACATGCTTTTCATAGGAGAAAAGAGTGGAGGATGTTGAGGACAAAAAACAAGTTAACTTCACCTAGTCAAACTTTCCCAATTGCCTTAAAACTCAGAAAAAGCAGGCAATAAAGCATAAAAAGTAGACATGCGCTAGGGATGCCAGGAATAAAGCAGATTTGATTTCAATAGGTTTCCCAAGCGCTCCATGACTCAAATTTATCAAGTTTGACCACTATGGATGTGTGGAGGACAACTTGCATAAGGTGGAATATGGAAACTAGGTAAATAAGACAAAAATTGGATTAATTAATGTCTAAGGTAGCTAACTATGGGTTGATTATTCTAACATTTCTTAGCTACATGACGTAATCATCGTTGCTCATCTCGTGAAAGGTGAGTAGGGACCTTCAATGTTTGAAAATATACAATGATATCCCCGTACCACTGGTCCAAAGTTGAGATAACGAAAACATGATCATAGACAAACATATCCTCATAAACTTCCCCCTCCTCCAAACTTGGAAAATTGGATATAAGCTCTGCAAAGATCAATGATTTCTTTGATTTCACCAAAATGAACTTGAGATCAAACTCTTGCAAAATGACAATCCATTTATTGTATTTTCCCCCAATCATCCTTCTAGTGAGAACAAACTGAAATGGATTGATATGAGCTACAACCAAGTTTTGGTGAAGGAGAATGTGGTGTCTCAAATGTTGAACCGCATGAACGGTAGCCAAGGCTAGCTTCTCCACATGGGAATAGTAAAGTTCTGCATCTATAAGGTTTTGGCTCAAAAAATATATGACATGTTCTTGGAGCTCCTCATCCTCTTGAACCAAAACCATACGAACCGTCTCCATGGATGCGGCCACATAAATCAAGAAATCATGGCTATAGTCGGGTGGACTAATCACAGGGGCTGTTGCTAAGGCTTGCTTAAGAGCATCAAAGGACGCTTGGGCTCACTCATCCTAGTAAAAAGGAGTGTCCTTCTTCAAAAGACACATAAAGCCTTTAGTCAAATTGGAAAAATTAACCACGAATCTCCGCAATAAGTTTTCCATGCCTTGCAAACACTAAATATGTCTAATATTACGTGAGCGATACAATTGGAGTATTGCCTCAACCTTTAAGGGATCGACTCTTATACCCTCCTTGGATACGATGAATCTTAGCAAGCGACCAATAGTCACACAAAAGATGCACTTATGAGGATTTAAACGAACCTGGTAATGACGACATATTTCGAATACTAATCTCAAATAATATGGATGACACACTCTCAAACGAGAGTGAGCAGCGAGATCATCCAAATATACTTCGATAATAGTTTTGAGATCATGAAAAATTAAGGTCATGGCCCGCTGAAACGTAGCTCCGACGTTTTTAAGGCCGAAAGGCATCTTCTGATATGCAAAAGTACCCCAAGGACAAATAAATGTGGTCTTATGTTTATCCTCAGGCTTAATCTGAATCTAATTATATCCAGAAAAACTGTCCATAAAGGAAAATACCTCACTCCCGGCACACTCATCCAAAATTTGATCAATAAATGGTGTGGGGAAATTATCCTTAGGACATGCACAATTTAGGACATGAAATCAGTGCAAATATGGATTTCTCTCTGCTTCTTATCCACCGGAATGGGGTTTGAAACCCACTCCATCAAGGGAACAGGATAGATAAAACCAGCTTTCAATAGTTTCTCTATCTTAGCCTTAATGGCAGGTGTTTTTCTAGGATTCGCTACATGCAAACATTGTCGAATTGGCTTCACATCTAGATAGTTTTTGATCTCATGTTCGATAATACGAGGGTCAATACCTGGCATCTCATCATATGACCAAGCAAATATGTCACAAAACTATTTAAAGAACACGGTATACTCCTTGATCTCATCGGGGGAACAATCCGTCCCAATGTAGACATTCTCAACCTTGCCAGGATCGCGAGAAATATTGATAGGAATAGTTGATGATACATTAGCCATGTTTCCATCAGCCATCGAACTAGGAGAGATTAATGGAACCACGGGGCTACCAATCTTCTCGCTAAAAATCTCCCTAAAGTCATCACACTCCATACGATCAAGCTTAGGAAGAAAATATGATCGATGATGCAATTCCTCCCAAGGTTTCTCAACTCCTGACATGGACTCAATAATAGCTTTATCCGATGGAAAAACATCATCGAGGCAATCATGTGAGTGAGATGACTCTACTGCCCATGTCGGTAGAACATATGGGTCCTCCTCCTCTGTCCGTGAAGAGGAAGGACTAGGCTCTGAACCTGATCAAGATTTTCTTGATAAGCCACCATCGTTGCAGGAAATGGCATGCAGTCTTAGTGGGCACACTCGAAGTACTCAGTGAAGGAAGAATCCATGGATCTTCCATATCGGTAGTGTGAAAAGATACCGAATTCAACGAGGATGAAGCCCCACCAAAACTAGACCCAATCATAAAAATGGGCGCATGACAATTAAAGGTTCCCATAAGAGAAGGATACGTACCTAGGTCCACACTCCCAGTTTCCAGCTGAGAATGATCGATAATCAGGATAGAATCTCCCGATGATGCATTGACACTCGGATTTTGGAATGACGTTTGATCAATCATAACAATCTTCCCATTAAATGGAAAGCATATCACTCAAAAGAGGGAAGAAGTTATGGCTTGCATACTATACTTCCAATTTCGACCCAACAAAATATTGTAGTCAAGGGGCACATCAACCACCTCAACCTCGATCACGACGGTCTTCCCTCCCAATTGGACCTTTAAGGAAGGAAGAATTCCGTGCAGCCAAAACAATCTACCATCGAAAGCTATCAAAATAGTAGCAGATTGAGAAAACTCGGGAGAACCCAAGCCCTTCCAAGAATACAAAGACATCACGAAAGCGACAGTGCCTTCATCAAGAACAATACACTTGACGGTGTTGTTAATACACTCTACATGAATCAAAAGAGACATGTAGTAATACAAGTGAGGCTGTACTCCCATGGTTTCAAGTTTGATCATAGTAGAAGAGTTATCATCACTGACCCCAAGAGCAGATAACAAATATTTCCTCTGCGGAGGACAGCTATGAATCACTTCTAACGCAGACATCACACAAGGAGTTTGGACCAAATCCTCGACAAATAAATAGTTCTGGGCAGCTCAGGCATTAGGATTGTGCCTCGAACTCTTTAATAATCCCTTAGGAATGTGAGGTGGAGCTTCAAGTTTATCCATAGGCTTTTCGATTCGCAAAGGGCTCTCAGGTGGGGAAGGTTCTTTCCTAAGGTCTGGTTGTGGCGAACCATAGTCTTTTGAACGAATCACAACTTTAGCAGCGCTCATCATGTTGATGCATCTATGACCACTAGCGGCCTTCAGTGGGTTTTGATTTCCACCCGATGGACAATTAGGATCAATGGTACTCGAGTTCATATTTTGATTGTTGGGTAAAGGATTAGTTAACACAACTGGGCCCTGTGCTATACACCTCGAGGGATCTTCCATATGAGGGAACAAGTGAGTGAGATGGTCCTCCTTACACAATTTGCAAGGAAACTTCACCTTACTTTTAGACTGCTTGTCCCCCCCAACATTAGTGTTCTTGTCATTATTATTAGCATTTTTGTTCTTGTTCCCACCAATACGATTATTTTTTCTTTTTTTCTTATTCCTTCTAGGTTGTTGGTTTCCTTTTGGGTTTGATGTTTGCACGAAAAGTACATTCACTGATTGGGTAGGTTGAGATGAAGCCGTAGCTTGTCCCGACGCAAACTGGTTAATTGACAATTGGCTCACTTGTTTCACAACCGAGTCCGCAGGTTTGGTACTTGTACAACCCACAATACCATTGACATGTGGCCCAGGCTTGACCTTGGGGTCAAAATTGGACCTAGGAGCATTAGGTATAATCTCATACAAAATTCTAGATTGAGCATAGATCAAATCCAACTCTTGTGCCCTAAAAATAACCTATTCCTTGTTTTGAACTTCGGATGTCGAAACATCCTTTGCTATGTAAGGTAATAAATATTTGAGGATGTTAATGTATTTGTAAATTCAGAATGTATTCTTTCGTATATCTTATGTATTGTACCCTGATGTTTATTCTGGGATGTGTCTGTAATGTACTTGAGTCATGTCATGCCTTGATGTTCCTATTGGGAGGTTCTATGATGTAAACAAGTCATGTCAAGTCATTGTGGGTAACCCTCCTATTGTTTAAGGGTTAAAGTCCCCACAGTTGTGGGGCCCTAGGGTTATTATACTATCCTAGAGAAGTCGACCCTAGGTGAGTCATTGTAAGTTGGGGCAATAGTCCCCATCGTTGTGTTAAGGATAACCCTCCTTGTTGGTTGGAGGAGGCAAAGTCCCCACAAGTTGTGGGGAACTAGGGTTATTATACACTCCTAGAGATGTAGGCTCTAGTAAGTAATTATTAAGTGAGGCTGACATGTTGGAGTGGGCTTCAAGTGAACAAAAGAATATAAATAGAGAGTGATCCTCTCTATTTATTACACACACACACACTCACTCATTGGGGTGCATGAGTGAGAGAGAAGACACTGGGATCAGAGAGAGACACTACTGCTGTCGGGAGATCATCTTTATGTTTTTGGGTTTTACTTTTGGTACTGATTCTATCTTTGAGGAAGTTGTGGGGTTTTATCCTTTATGGTTTCCCCGAAGAAAATTCTTTGTGTCTCTTGTCTCTTGTGTTTTATTGATGTGCATGTTATTCTCTCAGTTAAAGATCCTAAGATCATAATGCTAGCTTGAATGATAAAAATATAACATGAGATCAGAGCAAACCTAAGAAGAAGAAATTATGCAACTACAGAAGCTAGGGCTTCTTAATTTTTGGGTCTCTCTCCACAATCCATCAACAAAAGTATACTAGGCTGACTCTCCATTGAAGGGCGCATCTTTCTATTGAAGCAGAATTCGATTTCGAACATTTTCAGTTTTTGATGCGGGAAATTAGGGCTTCTTACAGAAGATGAATTTTTGAGTGAGCCCGGCATAGGATTTATCTCCTCATCAAAATCAAATTTTAGAGACTTGGATCAAGATTTTTGGTTGGTTGAAACTCTAGGAAAGTCAAACCCTAGTTTGACCTCGAGCTGGAAAAGCCCTAAAATACTAAAACTGATAAGTTTTGATATATTCGCTATATCTCGGGATTGGAGAAGAATTAGGAGTGGAAAATTTCATAGGATGAATATAAGATCTTTATTTACTCTATGTCCAAAATTCAGCCTCATATTCGCTATATTCTGGGAGTTACGATCCTTCCAATTTAGGGTTCCAGCCTCTTTCAGGATTCATCCCTAAACAGGACACCTAGGGAGAATTTCTATATCTCAGGATACAAAGGTCCAAATGAAATTTTTGAAGATGTTCCAAAAATGGCATGGACTTTAATCTCAGTGGTACAAGTTTTAGACCCAGAAGATGAAATAGTGGCACGTGGAAGTCCGTACAACTTCATTGTTCTGAACAGTCCTATAAAAGGTCACCGTGGGAAAATGATCACAATTCTCAATGGGTGAAACTAATTTTGATGAAACATGTGGTGTTGAAATAGGGATAGGTGAGGTTACCTCAATGCACAGTTTCCGACATAGAGGAGTAGTAATTTCAAAGATATCACAGAAACAATATCAGGAATTTCTGCAGAAGAAATTGTAAAACTAGGGCTTCCTGTTCCAGGAGCTTCCCTCCACTGTTTTCAGAAAATGAGTACACTGGACATCTAAACTTGAAGAGATCTATCTTTCTATCCAATAAAATATGAAAGATTCCAAGTTTTTAAAATTAGGGTTTCTCTGAAAAACCCTAGATCAGCCAGCTTCGGAACCAGGATGGACACCTTAAATCGGTAAGATATAATCTTTTGCTATTTTCATTCGAGGTTCTCATTCCAAAGTGATCTATCACATAATCTTGATGATAAGCTTGGTGAAGTTGACAAATTCCAAGCATGGAAGTATATTATCTCTCTGAAGAAAATGAATTGGACACCAACATAAGAAGAGAGGTTCCAGTTCCAGAGGGAGATTAGGCTCAAAGCCTTACACAAGAAGAACTTGGTCAAGGCCAAGAAGATCACTGCTGATTCAATCATGGATCACCTTGTACCTCAAGTGTCTTCCCTAAAGACACCGAATATGTTTGATTCCTTGACCAATCTATTTGAAGGGAAGAACATAAATCAGAATATGAACTTAATAAAATAGTTGAAGAATGTGAAGATCCAGAATGCAGAGACCATACAGTCATACTTTACGAGGGTATCTCAAATCAAAGAACAAATTGTAGCAGTAGAAGAAGGAGTGGAGAATGAAGAAGTGGTGATAGACACCTTGAATGGCCTCCCAGGATCATGGGATTCATTCATGTGAGGAATGTGTGCCAGAATGAAGTGATTACTTTCAACAAACTCTGGGAAGAAGAAGAAGCTCGACTCATAATAAGAGAAGAGAAGATGGAAGCAACTGAAGATCAAGCTCTCACCATCCAAAGAAGATCCCTCAAGCGATGAGGAATACAAAGAACTCAAATCTTGAAGAACCTCTTATCCATCTTAGCATTTGGATAAGAAATGATGATATTATGAATGAAGAATATGATAAAGCTGAAGGCTCAAGAAGGAGTCCACCCACGAACCAAATAAAGATAAGTATTCAATTGTCATTTCATGATATTGTTTTATTATGCATTCGTTTATATTCAGTTGATGTATTATGCATGATAGAATGGTTGTACTAATGACAATATACTACTAATATGCATGTAATGGGTAAGCAGCCCATGGTGCTATAAAACTCTCCATTGCTACTTATCTAGAATGAAACCTCTTTGCTGACATATTGGATTGGTGCACAATCTCAATGTTGTCCTAGTGGAGATGGAAGGCATCTAGAAAAATTTTCGTGAGATATGGATGAATGTTGTATTGGCTAAAATAGTTGCATGATCATATATTTATGCATAAGAATTTGCCATTATGAATATGCCTTATGAAATGTTTCTAACCATACAAGTAATGCATTTGACTTGTAGGAAATATCACGTACATAATCACCTACAAGAAAAGAAGGATGAGACTTGTTCCGAAGAACAAGTGACAACCGATAAAGAATAATATGACGAATGTAGCGACATCATTGATGCAGAACCTTCCAGCTATGAAGAAGTAGCCAAGAAGAAAGGGAAGACCAGTTCAAGAAGAATGATGTCTAGGATGCAGTATCGATACATGAAGGGAAGTTCGTAGTTCCATCATGCAGTAGATGGAAACATCGTGGGATACAAGGCAAGATTCGTAGCACGAGGCTTCTCATGAAAAGAAGGCATAGACTACAAAGAGACATTTGCAGCCAGTGGGAGTTGAGACACATGACAAGAAGAATCATGCGTGCAAATGAAAGAAGGCCTTGTACGAGTTCAAAAGACACCCATGGGTTAACACATACATGATGAGCTTAATGAAGATATTAACCTTTGCTACAAGGTTGAAGATGAAATCCTATAGAGGATGACAAGCTCACAGATGGGTGCGAGAAGAACTTTTGAAAAAGTTCAATATAGAGGATCTTGGTATCCAGTGATCCTAGATGGATACATAGAATATTAATAGCAGAGCAAGCTACTTGTCACTCTGGTACAGAATGTTTCAGTGCATAGAGTATGAAAGACATAGGGAGTATGATGCTTCAGAGGGAGTGACTGTAGAATATCCTAAGGTTCGACATGGTATGACAGGATGGATAGATTACTGATGACTCTAGGCTTTATTGAGAGTAAAGCGGATTCCAACCTTTGCTTCAAGGTTGAAGGCAGAAGACCAGTGATGCTCCTATTATGTGTCAATGCACTATTTTCTAGGCATGGAGGTGTGGTAGAATGTGGATGGAATCTTCCTCAGATAAGGGAAGTATGCAGTAGAGATCCTGAAGAGGTTCAGGATGATAGACTACATTACCACACCTATGGCATCAAACCTGAAGCTATTGAGTGATGCTTCATCCGAAGCTGTTGATGCCACGATGTATCATCAGATGATTTGTTTCTTGATGTACCTGATGGATATGAGACTAGATATTTGATTTGCGGTGAACACATTGAGACATGTTCACCTGATGATTGCAAAGAATGCAGTGAGATACCTGAAGGGTAAAATTGATTATGGGCTCAAGTATGAGGTGAATCAGAAGATTAACCTGGAGGGTTATGTTGATTCAGATTGGGTAGGTAGTGCCATCGATATGAAGAGCACTTCAGGGTGCTGATTCAGTATGGGATTAGGTGTGATCTCTTGGTTTAGCAGGAATCAATCCCGTGTGGCACTGAGTACAACTGAAGCAGAGTATGTCACAGCTTGTTCAGCTAGTTGTGAGGTAGTATGGCTAAGAAAGCTACTGTATGATTTATTTGATCTCCATTTGGATGCTACTTGTATACATTGTGACAACTAGAGTTGCATGAAGTTGTCGGAGAACCTATTGTTCCATGACAAGTCGAAGCATATCAAGATCAAGTATCACTATATCAGGGATATGGTGCAAAGTGGAGCAGTGAAACTCCAGTATGTTGTGGCGGATGAACATATAGCTGATGTGTCGACAAAGCCATTAGCTAGAGTGAAGTTTGAGTACTTCAGGGAGAAGCTTGGTGTTCTCCAGATTGAGGTTCCTTCCAAGGGGAAGTGATGAGTCCTTGAGCCATTCTGACATGGTGAGAGGATTGGTTCCTTCCATGGTCAGATGTAAGGGCTGAGCCATTCTGTCATGGTGAGAGGATTGGTTCCTTCCATGTCAGATATGAGTGCTGAGCCATTCTGATGTGACTATAGGATTGGTTCCTACATGATCAGATATAAGGGCTATTGCCATTCTTGGAATGGAGGTGCCTGGTCAGTTACCAGGAATACTCAGTCCAGAACTGAGGGCCATTCTGATAGGATTGTGGTATGTGTTCCCACATGATCAGATATGAGTGCATGGTCATTCTGATGTGACTGAGGGATGTGTTCCCACTTGATCAGATATAAGGGCTGATGCCATTCTCTAGGAGAGTGGAGGCACCTGGCCAGTTACCAGGAACCCTCAACCTAGGGTTGAGAGCCTTTCTAGCAAGGTTGCAAGATGTGTTCCCACATGGCTAGATGTAAGTGCATAGCCCTTCTGACATGGTTGTAGGATGTGTTCCCCCCATGGTCGGATGTAAGTGCAGAGCCCTTCTGACATGGTTGTAGGATGTGTTCCCCATAAGGTCAAATGTAAGTGCAGATCCCTTCTGACATGGTTGTGGGATGTGTTCCCCCCATGGTCATATGTAAGTGCAGATCCCTTTTGACATGGCTGTGAGATGTGTTCCCCCCATGGTTAGATGTAAGTGTAGAGCCTTTCTAACAGGGTTGTGGGATGTGTTTCTGTATGGCCAGATGTGAGTGTTGGGCGTGCCTTTCTGACATGGTGTTGGATGTGTTCCTCTCATGGTCAGATGTAAGTGTTGGGTGGGCCATTCTGACTTAGTGCCAGTATAAGTGCTGAAGAAGACCTACATGGAGGCTAGGCCTACAACCAACATGAAAAAGGGCTGGCTCTGTAGAACCTCCTGTGACGAGAAGAATCATGAGATAGCACCTGTGATGATGATCCAGTGATGATGATCTAGTAGTGATTATCCATATCAAGTGATGATCCATATCCAGTGATGATGTTCCAGTGATGATCGAGATCGAGTGATGATGCAGATCCAGTGATGATCCAGATCTAGTGATGATATTCCAATGATGATCTAGATCGAGTGATGATGATCCAGCTCAAGTGATGGTCCAGATCCGAAGATGAAGATGACTTGAAGATGAAGATAAATTGAAGATGACGAGGACTTGATGATGATCTAGATGATACAGAGAAGAAGACTTGTGCTGATAAATTATGTTAAGAGAATACCTTCCTAGTTAAGAGGGAGTGTTAATGTATTTGTAACTTCAAAATGTATTCATCTGTATATCTTATGTATTGTACCTCTATGTTTATTCCGTGATGTGTTTGTAATGTACTTGAGTCATGTCATGCCCTGATGTTCCTATCGGGAGGTTCTATAATGTAAACAAGTCATGTCAAGTCATTGTGGGTAACCCTCCTATTGTTCAAGGGTTAAAATCCCCATAGTTGTGGGGCCCTAGGGTTATTAGACTATCCTAGAGAGGTCGACCCTAGGTGAGTCATTGTAAGTCGGGGAAATAGTCCCCATCATTGTGTTAAGGATAACCCTCCTTGTTGGTCTGAGGAGGCAAATTCCCCACAAGTTGTGGGGCACTAGGGTTATTATACACTCCTAGAGATGTCGGCTCTAGTAAGTAATTATTAAGTGAGGCCAACATGTTGGAGTGGGCTTCAAGTGAACGAAAGAATATAAATAGAGAGTGATCCTCTATATTTATTACACACACTCACTCACTCACAGGGGTACATGAGTGAGAGAGAAGACACTGGGATCAGAGAAAGAGACTACTGCTGTTGGGAGATCAACTTTATGTTTTTGGGTTTTACTTTTGGTGCTGATTCTATCTCTGAGGAAGTTGCGGGGTTTTCTTCTTTATGGTTTCCCTGAATAAAATTCTTTGTGTCTCTTGTCTCTTGTGTTTTATTGTTGTGCATGTTATTCTCTCAGTTAAAGATCCTTAAGATCATAATGTCGAGCTTGAATGATAAAAATATAACAAAGGAACCACTCAAGAAGAAACTCTAGTGGTATAAAATATTTGATTAACCGTTTCCGTCTACGCCACTCTTGAATATGATCTAAAATGTGTGTGGATTTATCTTTCCCGAAGGTCGACAAGAGTTCGGTACCGACGTCGTAACGTACGGGTAGCTGGAAATAATTAAGGAAAGTTAGCGCAAGATCATCCAATGTAACATAAGCCCCCCTGGTAACTATATATACCATTTAGCTATAGGACCCATTAGGGTGTGTTGAAATAGCCTCAAACAAATGGAATCATCATGTAAGGAATTGGAAGAGCACCAAAGGTGGAAAGTGGTGACATGCTTACCAGGATCTTCCCCATCCTTACCTTCGAACTTGGGAATGTTTGAAGGAATCTTATTAGGGACACATGGCCATGCCGGGTTATGAGACACAGAATTTTTCATCAATCTCGACAAGTCGGGTAAGTTAAAAGTTGCAAGGAAGGGGAGCCTAGGTTGAGCCGGTCGATTCCACACTCCCTAGTAGTTTTGATTCATGTAAGGTTGATTGCTATAAATACCATGGCCTTGGCCATAATAGCCTCCTCCCATTTGACCCATGTAGGGTTGCATGGAAGCATTATGATGTGGGGTGCCTTGATTATGAGGCGCTACAAAGCCATAATTGGAAGACTAAGTGGGTTGTTAATACCTGTACCCATATGGTTGATAGTTTTGTCCATAGTGTGGTCCATACAAATGTCCATGAGAAGATCCATAAGGTGTTCCATGGGATGTACCATGAGAATGTCCATAGTTAAGGGTATGGGAAGCTCTAGAAGCTAGAACATGAGATGATCTAGAAACAGGTACATGACCTACTGACACAACAGGAGGTACTTGACTCTGAGATACTACCGTGTAAGCAATCGCAGAATGAACATGGCTAGTAGAAACATTCCAGCTTGAAGGCCCATGTGAATTAGGGGGAGGATGAGTCGTTAAACACGCATTCGAAGGAACAGGGTTTGAAGATGAAGGGACACATGAAGGAATGTAAGTGGGGTTCCCAATGTTCACTCATCTCGGTTCTGCTATTTGCATAGGATTACTAACACTAGGTCTAGGATGAACATGTGAATTTGCCTCCATCACAGGGATGGAGGGTGCAATGTGACTAGTGCCCCCAAATATCTCCGTATGGAAAGGAATGGGAGTGCCCCTAGGCGTAGTGCTAAGATGAACTTCTGATTCTACATGATGTGTCAAATTGGGTGCAGGGATATCATATATGTCATATATAACATGACTAGTGCTTACGGGTTCATGGTGAGTCTCGTCGCCCGGAAACCAATACCAACAACCTATGAATGAGGGATCATAACCAGATCATGAACGTTGTTCTTGTGAAGCATCATATGTGCTAATAGGATCTTCCTCCCGAACCTCGTGAGGTGGAGAAGACATCTCTAGAATCTCATCCTCATGATCTCCCATGGTGTGTGAATCAAAGTGAGAAGTAGTCCGCCTAGACTGTCTGGTTCTCTCACCTAAAGGAGGAGGAGACATGGAAGGTGGAAGTCCTGCTAAACAACGAGAACGGCGGGGTGTCACGCCCAAATCCATAATGACTCAAAAAATAAAAATAATTGCTCTAATTACGCAAACCCTAGGAAAACTAGCCTACACAGAGCATACACCTATAAAATGTAAAGCCAAATCGCAAGCAAACAAGGGTAGGATATGTGAGCTCCTGAATGAAGCAGGTATGTCTCTCCTAGGAGAGGCTTGAGACTCCCATACAGAACAAGCGAAGGTTCGTAACCAATTATAGTGGCCCTCAGCTTCAACGCATATAGCGAATGTGTCATCCGACCCCTACCTGGCCAGGACACCTGCAGAATAACCTCTGCAAATACCCCCTTGATAACCTAGGTACGGAAACTAAGGTCACCTCGATATAATCAATGCTCAGGTAGACAATCACAGGCGGGATTGACCATATGGGAAGGGTAGCAAATCCTGAAACTCTTGAAAGAGCCCCCAGATACGAATACAATCCTGGAAATATCTTCGGTGCTACTCAGTTACAACCAGGGGTCTTCCCAATCATAACCACTCACATTGCCTTGTGCTTAACTCCCTTGTAAGAGGAAGATCCTGAGAAACACTAATTATATAAAGGATTTCACACTCTCACCTGGACAAACACCTAATTGTTTTGTTTAGTGGTCTTGGAGAATGGACTCACAATAAACTATTCCAAGACCCTAAAACCTAGTCTTGTTGGTGTACCCTAAAAAATAAAAGAGTGTAATTCATTTTATTATGCATTGATTTTAATTGGCTTTATTACTCAAAGTGTAAATGTTCATGCAACGAATGATGTTATGACACAACAAGAAGTAAAATGCACACCTAACAATCAATGCAAATGAACTGTGTCAAATGAAAAACAGGGTATGCCACTACGTGAAGTGCAAATTTTTTCCTTCAAATGTATATGCAATCATTTCCTATATGAAAATATGAATAATATTCACCAATAAAACCTAATGCAAGTACCATGCTATTGCAAAATGAAAACAATGCATAATAATGCAAAAAAGCAAAATGTTTTTTGTATTTTTGAATTAAATGAGATAAAAAGCAAAAGTATGAATCTACAACCCTTAGACTTTGCAATCACTCACAAACAATATCCAAGCAAAGCACCAATGTGAAAGAGACCTAATGCAATGATCCCTAAATAAAAAATAGAAAATGAAATGACAAGAACATTTTTCAAAAATCAACTCAAAAAGAGTCTCTGGTCAGTAACAGAGGAGAGATACAGACTCCAGAAGCATCAAATAAGAATTAGCAATCACCCAAACTCACCCAACAACACTTAATCTTCCCAAAAAAGCAAAAAATCAGGGGATACGCGTCTGTTCTCAGTAAACATGCGTACATATGCGATTTTTCCAGGAAAACCCGCATGTATACGCGACTGTGAAAGCAAAACCCACGTATAGGAAGAAAAAGATAGATAAATAAGGTAAATGGACAAACTGAGACAAAATTTACTTCTTCAGGATACTACTGGGTAATCATGCCCCCAGACCCGACACAGAAACAGAAAAATCAGAGCAATAAAAGCACATTGAATGCCGAAAAACCCCCAAATAAAAACAACTAGGAACTTCCCCAGTGGTGTCACCAATTCTGCTACAGAGAAAACTTCCTATAAATCAACCACAATAGACAGAGAAACCACATAAATCAATCCCTTCCCAATATGTAAGAGAAATACAACATCTAACACTAAAGGATCTCGACACATACCTTATTCTGGACAGTTGTAGTAGATCCCCGTTGAGCTTTTTCCAATCCCGCTTGCATTAGAAATTCACTCTCAACAACAGTAAACAAGGCAAGCATGCTATATAATATAGTGTTAGGCCTACTCTAGCATATACAATCAATGATATATAAGCAATTAAACACATCCATGGATTCAATATTCATTTAAATGCACATCATTGGACATGAACATATTTTTCTATTAAATAAATCAGAGATTACATAAGTGACAACCTCTGTCAGCACGTCTGTGAACCAGAGAAATTGAGTCCTCCACTTGGGCCTCCACCACCTCAATCCTCCATCTCTCAATAGAAAGCTCACAAGCAAAGGAAATCTTAGGAAGAACACAAAGTGCTCCAAGGGACAAATGGATGTAGACTCAAGTATAAGCAAGCTATGGAAACAATGGACTATAGTTTTCTTGCTCTTCAATTCCTTCTCTTCAATGTATCCAAAGGGTTCCTTATATATTGATTCAATGGGGTAATGGAAGGTCAAATCCGAGTGATCTTGAGGCATATGGAAGGCCAAGAGATAAGTGACTCGGATCCACATCAAGGAAAACTCGAAAAATATTTGGCCTTTTGCACACATCCCGATGTACTTAGGTTTAAGGGTAATATTCACGTATATACGTGAGAAAGGGATTAAAAGTCACGTACAACAAATAATTATTGTTTTTAGGGATGATCTTGGAAACATCAAAGGTACAAAAATAGTCCATGGGGTCCAATGAGTCTGCAGAGGGACAGGGAAGGCCATAAAAGTGTGATCAACCATGTGTGGTAAAATCATCTATAACATCTATTATCTCCTTATGAGATGCATTGGAGGGATTAAAAGGAAGACAATATGTAGGTTGGTGGTGTGCCACTTCTAGTGCTAATATGATTATTTCCTTTTGGGGTTTAATAATTTCCTTGCCACCCTTATTATACTATTCTTTTCTAAATTAATATAATAAGTGTGAAAATATAAATAAATACAATATTTATTTGAATATTAAACCAAGAGTGATCCTTTGAAAGTCCACAATATCCATAAGCCCCTTCCAATTTTCCATAAATAGTAGGATAATAAGGCAATATGTCCAAATGGAGCTAAATATGGGGGTATGTATAAAATTCCTCCAGTATTAAGTAACCTCTCTAGTGAAAAAGGAAACATACCTCTAACATTCATACAAACTTATGATCTCAAATTCTAAGGATATAAAATTCTAGGTAATAATCTCTACCACTTATCTTATAATAAATAAAACAAGATAAAATGAAATGTTCTCTTGACTTAACTTCTGTCTTGCATAGATTACATATACAATGGTCACAAGGTATGTGATGGCTAGTCTCCATGTTTATCTATTGAGTATATAATACAACTTGAACTACACAAGATGGGAGAAAAGACTATGATAGAGATGGCCCCTATGATAATTTAGAGTGATATTGATAGAATCATTCAATATGGAGATAACACTAGTGACAATGATGAAATTTAGGATAAATAAACTCTCCTAATTAAATCAAAGTATACATTATATCTCTACTTCGCAAGCCTCCTACATATTTTTTTTATGCCTATATATATTTTATCTACCCTAGCATCAAGGATATAAACCCTAGATGGTGGAATATTTTCAATATCTAGGCCAAATAGTGAAATAATGTGCTAACTTGCACATACCAAGAGTGCTATTAGTTATGCTAAGATAGGTGTAAGGAATATTAAATCCAAGAAATTGATATCTCTTCTTACCAAGATTGGTATTAAACAAAAGAAAATAATAAAGTTTTTCAATAATATAGAAAAAAATACACAGTAAAAAAACATACCCAATGAGAGCTAAATGTTGACTGAATAGCAAGATAATTTATCATCCATTGATAGGCCTCTCATTGGTTTCAACAAACCAAGCTTGTCAGTTAATCATTTGTCAATGAGTCCTCTATCTATGCCCAAGACAAGTTAATGATGGATTACAAGAAACTTGACAAGAAACAAGAAGCACTAGGAAGATGAAGATTCAAGCCACATAGGAAAAGAAATTCTTAAACATTTGGTTGGTAAGATGACAAGAAAATTCTTAGGGTGAAGTTGTTTCTAGTACAATGACTTCTTAATCAACATAAGGGGAACAAGACATATTAAGGGGGGTTTATTCATTCAAGTTCAACCTTTTCAAAGTGGAGAAGAGTTTAATGGGCATTAATCTCAATGATATAGAAAAAAGGAAATAACTCGAATGAAAGACCAATAAGCTTAATGAGAAACTAATTGTGGTGTACCCAACCACCCTGTGCTATGCATGAGGTGATGTAGTAATCCATAGCAATCCAACATTAGTGCTCTATTAGCATTCTGTAACACACCTAGGATTCATTCCCTGGCCATCTAATTCTACTAACAAGGTTACTTAGCCTCACAAATAATATGTGACACTACAATTAACATCTAATAGAAATATAATATGGAAATTATATGAAAATATAAAACAACATCAGAAAAAAACAATGAATGATCATAATTCTTTTATTACCTGGTAATTCAATATATAAACAAAAAAAATTATTCCACAAGAGTAACCGTGAATACTTTATATATACAATAAAATCATGCCTATCAAACAATTTTTGAGGAACTATTTACCACCCAACTATAAAAATAGTCCACAGATTATGTTTCCAAGCCATACCATGATACCACTAGGGAAAAGGAATCACCTATAGGGCTCTAAAATCTCTCAACCCAACCCCTCACTCTCATGATAATCGTATTTCTTAGTACAGATCTCTCCAAGCCCATATATAGCCATCAGACCATCCATGGAACTCTCTTACACTACCATACACAATAGAAGGAAGAACCACTCCTTCTTTACTCAATAGTATCTTGGAGTACCTTGCCTTACAATGCTCTTTAATGTGTACAAAAAGTGCCCAAACTATCTTATGTCTTGTGATATTAAATTGGGACATAATACACTTGGTCTTTGACATTTAATTAGTAGTAATAATTATGGTTATATTTATAAGGATATTTCCTCAACCACTACATACATTTTAGGCATGGCATTTCTCTCTAATCATCCCATTTTCTTCCACATTTACAACAACGAGATTTCCAAACTTCGATGGGTCTTACTAGTAAGAAGAAAATGGGAAACCCTTTCCATAACAGTCATAATTATAACCATCAAAACTAGAGAGAAACATCCCCATGCCATGGAATCATGTGTCCTACCCATTCCCATGAATGGTCGCCTCCCCAAAATGAAGGTAGAGTCTGCATGGAAGACACAATGGAAGACATTTTTCTTGGATGAGACCCCTCTCTCTTCCCAAGGATATGTCATATATGACACTTGTACTTATCTATTTTGTACAAAGTCATATATTTATGCCAGAAATTATAAGATATCAAAGGCAATTGAAGGAAATACACCAAAAGAAAATGACAAGGTTAAATTACTCAACAATCCCCTTTCCTCTTCCCCTCTTGTGGCACATGCCCCCCTCATTGCTCCCTCAGGAAACATTGTAAGCCTATCCCACCATTATGAATCGTATGCATTCACTAGTTGGGCATTGGCCTATGCTCCACACTAGGAATGTTTACAATGCAACACATGGTCATTACAACTTAACTCTTATTGCTTGACTCTCATCTCATTAAAAGAATCATTTAATCAATACATGATGATTACATATTATAATTCAGTGGTCAAAATTGGAATATTACATCACCATCCTCTTGGACTAACACCATCCTCGGCATCCCTTTCCTTCGAGCAATAATACCATGTTTATGTTATTCAATTGCAACCACAGTGTTATCCTATTTTTTATAATTGACATTTAATGGTTATCTGACATCAATGTCCCACAATTCCTTTCAATTCCTTGAGATGTCTCCAAGGCCTCAACATTTTAGCATATACCTATAACAATCATCAAGGTAAATATGTATAAAATTATCATTTCTATGCAACAATTTAATCCATTGATTAGAATTTCAAATTCATAATTTAACCACATATATTCATAACTTAAGATAAAGTATGCAAATCAAATGAATACTTATGTATATGAATATATATCCCTACTTCACATGGCTAACATACTCATCTATATGAATATATATCCCTACTTCACATGGCTACCATGGATGAGATTCAACTCATTTCTCTTCTCTTACACACCCAAAATATGCAATGAATTCTTGCTCCCATCTAGCACATAACATGAATCTCTCACAACATATTCATTCAAGTCACCTTTTCCTTGTTGCACTCACCCTTCTATGGTTAGGAATCCCCTTCTCTACTAAATAGTGCTTTGGGAAATCCATCTTATCATGGTTTCATGCACAAGAAGAGCATAGACTTATATAGTCTTATTTCTAGGGAATCTCACTAGAAACCTTTAAATAATAACAAATTAATGCAATCAGGGCATATCATAGGGTTCCAGTGTCATCATAGTAGCATCCTCATGATTTCTAGCTTATAATGACTACCATTTTTCCTTAATACATGGATCCATCATCTCACATGTATCATACATACAATTATGATGAAATGCCATCATAAAAGTTACAATAAATATTTTAAAATGCATTTCATACAAAATTCAGATTTCACAGCTATGAGATCCTCCCCATAATGTTTGTCCCTTGCATGTGGTAGCAATCAATATTCCTCAAGGACTTACACTCATTTCCATATCAATGGTAATTCTACCTACAACTTGTCTTATTTAACAAAACTTTAAATCAACCAAAAAAAATTGTGATTTTTGTGAATATAATCCTTTCATTGCAACATTCACAAGATCCTAGGAAATGATATTAGAACTATAACATACTAGTAATTCATCCGTTTAATTCAGTTACTAACAAATTAAACATAATTAAATATCATTCCACACACACGTGTGTGCGCTTGGGTACACACCCACACCCACACCCACACAGTACCAACACATCAAGCACTCACACAATGCAATCAAATATTTGTTCCAACTACATTTAGTTACCATGTCTTTTCATTGTCATTATATACATAAAAACATACGATTTTTAGTAAATTTGAAACCTTATACATTCTCAAGCATATATGTATATGTGTATGTATATGTGTGTGTGTGCACTCCACCATACTATCCCTCAATATTTATACTAGTACATACATGTTCCAACTATTCTATTCTTTTACATTTATCAAGATTTACACGCCTTGACTATTTACACACAGTAACTTACTCAATATACATAAATATAGACAATGCAATAATAGAATATTCAATGAATTCTCCCTTCCAATTCCTCTAAACAACATGGAATCCTACAACATAATTGATCTACTCCATGTCCTTTTTGCAATAACATAATAGGAAATTAGTTGTGATATTCTCACCCAAGTAACAATACACAGGTCATACACATAAGCTATACCTACTACTTTGAAAAACACAACTTTATTCTAGAAATAAAATAAAGTTTAGGGCAAGAAAATATCTATAATCTCCATATCTACCTTATTGGCCACTTGCATCATTTAATACTATAGCCAATTCTTGACATATTTGAAACCTTCTTTGATATCAAGGGTTTCCTCTTCCTTCTATCCATTTCTAAGATTTTCTACTCCAATTTCCTTAATCAACTACAATCAATACCAACTTTGCCTTTCCTCAACCAGAGATACCTTTAATCCTTGTCCAAATATGGAATTTTCTCTATATTCCTTGGAAATCATTAGCCAATATCAATGATGTCTGATACTCCCGTCTCACAAGAGAATTGTACATAATGGAGTAATTTTTTTTCTTAATAGTAGCCTCAGTGGATTGAAGTTCATCATCTTTTTCACATTATTTACACACACAAGTGTTAGTTCATATCATGTAACTCTTCCAAGCATGCAAAAATATTATCCAATAAGATGGGTCACCCATATCATGCATAAGGTACATTCCCTCATCATCTTGGTATATTTCCTCTACCACCTAGGGCTTCCAATGTCCCTTTACTTATGTAAACACTTTGCATTAAATGCTTTGTTACCTTCATTGCTTGCATGCTTCCCTCTCTTAAAGGATAAACTACTTGCATTAAATAGGATGACATTCTCTCTAGGATTGTCTGTTGTCCAATCACTTATTGTACACAACAATGACTACAACAACCAACATAATTACAAGATAATTCCAACAGAACCACAAATATTTTATGTAATTTATTCTCCGCAAATTAGATCGCACATGTTGATCATAGTCAATGGATTGTTTGCACTCTCACTGAGGCATTAGCATCCTTAAATCACATTATAGGTCGTTCCCTTTGTTGGTGACAATTAGCTTGCTTATTCAAATAACCTAGCATCCTCCCCTCTATGTTGTGTTGCATATTAGTATATACAATCATTTCCAAACGTATTTATGCTTCATTTTACACCTTGTCCCATCACATATCCCATATTCCAAGTTCAAGGAAATTTGGAGATTTTTCACAAAGATGATTGTTTCTTCGAATCAACCTCAAAGGATCTATTCTACTATGTATTTGGAACAACTAGAAACATATTTTGAATACATAACTATTTTTTTATATTATCCTCTAAAATATGTTTCCGATTACTATCTAGTGCTCAATTTTGAGCTTGGAGTTGAATTCTACAATTCGTCAAAGTTACCATTTCTATTTTTTCCTTTACTGGTGCAATACTGTTGTATTCAAGGTCAGAGACCAACTTCTCCCACCTATAGAAGAAAATTTAGTAAAAACCATACTTATTTAATTATTTTATAATAGACATAGAAAGTAATTATGGTGGTGATCACTCAACAATGCTCATCTTGGTGATATAATACTCTATTCACTCTCTCCATTAAATATGGAATTGTCAAATTTTAACTTTTACACTTTTTCTATACTTAAATTTGTTAATGAAAAGTGTTATCTTTCAAACGGTGCTAATTGGAAATATTCACTAGCACAAAGCATCCATATTGTTGAGGAGATCAAATGTTCACTAGAAAAACAAATTATATTTTTGATGTCTTGGATCACTTTTCCTCCATTTAAAATTTCTAAAATTCAAAAGTTCTATTGGAATAGTGTATTTAGCCCTATTTCCTCATCTTTTCTCGAAACCTTCTGGAATTAAACCTAATTCTTATTGTTTTTTTCTTTTTCCTTCTCCAATTCCATGTTGTATAGATTCCATACTCATATGATCTTCCATTATTGAGTATAGGTTGATGCTCTGAAAATTGTTAAACACCCCTTTTCAAAATTTTAGAGATGAATATACAAAACTCTTCACTAAAACTTTCGTAGATAACATCAATACATATATTCACCGAAAATTTCAACTCCATTAGAGTTTGTATGCTCCTATTATGGCCAAAATAAGAAATTGGCTCTAGACTTATTTTTAACAAAATTATTTTGTTGATGTGGAATGACATGAGGATGTGCTTATGTGGCACTAACTTCCACCTAGAGCCTATGTTTCATCACCTATACCTAACATGTCATCTTCAACATTGCTTAAGCATAAGCATATTTTAAGTTCTCATGGCACGTTACCCTTTTCTTTCTATCCACACACACACACACATGCTTGCACATGTGTGAACATACCATATTAATTAACTATGTGGCCCTTAAGACTTATTATTCCCTTGATAATTTAATGTGGCATAATACCCAATATTGATGTTACTGCGAGGTCCTCCTTTGTATTTTGTCTTTTGATCCCCTATGAGGACATCCCATCAACACCTGTGGCACCCATATATTAATTGTAGAGACTCATTCTATATTTATTTAATAGGTCTATGTAATTTGAAAACACTAATATTCATGGAACTTACTTAGTGATTACTCTTCTTAAACTGTGGTTTCCAAATCCACCTCTTGGGGCTCTGCAATCCACTTACCACCCTTTCATAAACCACCCTTTTGCTTTATGTGCTGATCTAAATATATGGTGTAGATTTGTTTTAGAGGATTAGGTGCTTGATCTTCAAAATTACCTATGTCTTTTGAAATTTAAAACTACTTTACCATTTAGTATCCCTTAGTGATTGTGGATTTTTAACTCCGAATTTCAATATTACCCTTTGTATTTTGCAATACTACTTACTACCATTTCAATACCACTCTTCCAATTATATTAAGTTTTTGTCCTCACCTCATGGATTTCCACCTATGCCTATGATCTGACATATCATGGGATCTATCATGTTTTCTTATGAGATCCATTTATTGTTGATGGTCTCCATGATTCCAACATCAAGCAAACATTCTGCAGATCATTCTCTTGAATTGTTCAAGTGAATTGAAAAATAGTTGGTAGAGGATAGCCCCGTCGTACCCCTAACTAGTTAAGTGAATTGACTATATGTATTGAGGCTCATGTGCTTAGCCTTTATCTATTCATGTGGATTGACTATGAGTGTCTGAAGGCTATAAGCCACATTGAATTCCCCATGAAGGAGTGATTTATTCTGATTAGAGTAAATTGACTTGTCTATGGGAAAGGGGATTTCATCCTCATATGTGGTATATGCAAAGTCTAATCTAATTTTTTATTTGACATTGACTCTAAGAAGTGTTTGGGTTTTCTTTGAGTATGGTCAAATCAACATTAGAGCTCTATATAGAAGAATGTGACTGGCATGTGATGATAAATGAACGAGGAGAAACTTTATATGATGAAGAAATGACCAAAGAAATAAAGACAACCCATTGAATAAATCTCAAGAAGGAAATGAAAGGAAGGGGAAAATGTTGATATTTTGAGAAAATATGGAGAGATTCGAATTTTAGAACTTTTAACAATCAAGTTTACGAATAGATAGACTTGCAGAGAATAGTTTACAACACATTAGCAGATTTCCTGATAAGAGAGAACAATGATAAATAGAGAAGAGATATCATCTACATCAGATGTAATGAACTTGAAAAGTGTCTGACACTTTAATAACAAGTAAGAACTTCAACCATGCAAATTGTTTCTTAACACCAGTGCACACATGGACCACTATTTCAAATTTTCCTTCAAGGGTTCCAAGTTGGTGCCTTGGATTCTTCTTCATGCATAAGACATGCGCCATACCTTCCAAGAATAGCTTTAACTGAGACATGCACCATACCTTCCAAGAATATTTTTAACTGAGACATGCACCATACCTTCCAAGAATAGTTTAACTAACTTTGATCCAAACTCAAGCTTTAACTGAATGATGACCACTTAGTTAACAAACTAACTTAAGTGTCATCAGTGCTTCACTCTTAGTACCATCTATGCAAATAATTGTATTTACTATTTTTTATCTTTTCATGTATCATAGATAGATTCCTTATTTAACTGATGCATTCTTTATTACAACTGAGGATTTAAGTGAATCTTTGTCAATTTGAGTTCACTTGAGGCATACATAGGAAATTCAAATTCTTTCTCTCTCTCTCTCTCTATGCTTACCTCTTTATCATTTATCATTTACTGCATGGTCCACATGTGTATTTATTATTTATCCATCTTATCATATTACACTTAGAATAATTGTCACACATACTGCTAATCATATCATATTACCCCGGACCATATAGTCACGTGCTTAAGAAATTCACCCTAGAGGTGATTAGTTCTCTTAAAATATTATCTACCCTTTTTATGATTTCTCGTGAAGGAGGGAAAACCTCATCTTGTGCAAGGGATCAAATTCATATTTGGTATTGTACTTGAATTGGATTTATTCCTTTTGAGAAAAGTTTGCTAGGTTTTCTCCTATTTGGGTTTCCTAGGGTAAAATATTTGTGTCTCGTGTGCATGGTTATCTTTCAGTGATCCTTGTTTTATTTCCGCTACACATGACTGTTTATTATTTAATGAAATAAATGTTTAAATAATAATTATAATAATAATCAAGTATTTAAAAATAGATTAAAATTCAACATGGTATCAGAGCAGTTCTTAGTACTAGGCATTGGTAGAGAATGTTTGTGCCCTAATATGGAAACTAGGGATTCCAAGTTTTGATACTTATATCCATAGTTTGCACTTGAAAATAGCACAATGGATCTCACCCTTGGAGGGTTCAATTATCTGTGGAAGTAGATATTGGTTTTGTGAATTTTGAATCTTGACCTAATTTCTACTAGGGTCAAGAACTAGGGATCCAAATTTTAAGAATTTATGACCACAAATTGGGTTTGATATTAGAATGTTGGAACTCTCCGTGGGAGGGAACATATATATTTGGAGGAAAAAATCAACTTTTCCAATCTTCATTTTTGACGTAGCTTCTCCAAGGGTTTCTAGGTCATATTTTCATTTTTTGTCAAAATGGTGTCCAGAATGGAAGACAGGTTGGATGATGTTGAAATTGCATATGAAATCTACAATTATTTTGTCTATTCCATTAATGGTACTATTTCATATTTTAATGATATCTCGTCAGTGCGCAGTGGTGATTTTAGGGACATGAGGACCCAAGATCAGAAGAAAGGAAAAGGAAGTAGAAGAAATTTTAAGAAGAAGAGAGATTCAAGAAAAGAATCAGCCCCATTTCAAGATCAAAAGGATATTTCAAAAGTAATATGTTACAAGTGTCAAAATCTTGGTCACTATGCTTTCCAATGTTCTCATAAGAAAATAAAAGTAAGAAATGGTGAGAAGAAGGAAAATATGATATTAGCTCCAAAACAAAAGAAGGATATTTCAAAGATCAAATGTTACAATTGTTATACAATTGGTCACTTTTCTTATTAGTGTCCTTAAAAGAAAATAAAAGAAAGGAAACATGCAACTAATGTTGAATATCTTTCACCTCAGAAGAAGAGAAGAAATAATTGATGGAGACTGCAAAGAGTACTTATAAGTATTCCAAAAGCTTCAATCAGAATATGAAGGTATCTGCAAGGGCTATACACTTGTCAATAATTACAAGGTATGTTTTTTGAGATATGATAGTAGATCCAAAGGGGATTTTGGATCTAGTACATTTAGACATATGCAGACTGATAGCAATGACATCCATGGAAGTCTTCTTGTACTATGAATGATTCTCCCTAGAAGACATGAATACATAAGATGAAGACTTCAGTAAGTTACAGAAGTTCAAAACTTGATGAAGAAGAAGATCAAGGTTTTAAGATGAGATGATGAAGCAGAGTACCCTTCTAAAAAATCCAGTGATTTCTGCAAGGAGGCTGATATCAAGTGGGAGTCAACAAAACAAGAAAAGATAAGTATTTTATACTTTGTATGATAAGTTTTGTTTGCTTAAAATAATTTGAATTATTTTATTGATAAACAACATAAATGTTTAAATTAGTATTGGTTAACTCGTGTGTAAATTTCTATCATGTTTTATAGAATGGGTCCATTATGAAGAATGTGAAATTATACCCATGTTCTTACAAGAGGATGCATCCAATACGATAGTTATGCTTAGATCAAGTTTCCTCACCAGATATTTGGGTACAATACTACCAAGGAAGCATTCATAGAAGTGAAGCTAGAGAGAATATTTGGTTGACCAGCATACACCCATGTGTCGAGGAAGAAGAAGAAAAATATCCATGATTAAGATCTACCTGTGTAGAAATTCATCCTTGGGGCCTACGTAATATGGCTAAAGGTAAATGGCCCAACAAATGGCAACCAATCTCCCATTATCCTGAGTATATGGTGTGGAGATATTGGCCCAAGCAAGAAACTCCAATTGTCCATCCTTCATATTTTCAGGAGGAATCAATAGATCAAACATAACCAATAGAACTGGATATGTTAATTTGTAGGATGCATATAGGAATACGCCTCCTAGTGATACTTTCAAAGAGAAAACAAAATAGATTATAGGTTCTCATCTTATATGGCATTGATGAGTCACATCACTGATTCCAAACCTTCCAGTGATGAGGATGCAACATTCATCGGGTTTGGAAGCATGTCATGATGAAAGAGTATCAGTCCATCATAAAGAATTATGTGTGAGAGATCATACAGATACCTAAAAGTAATCCCTTAATTACTTTTAAGTGGAGCTACAATATCAAACATGCACTTCTGATCAACATAAGAGATGAAACATGAACGATATCCAACTCACAAACTCAAAGGGAGTCATGGATAGTATTCAATGTTCTTGAAAGAGAAAGAGGGTTGCCTCAACAAACCCACTTGATGGAGATGACATAGATGAATACACAATACCTACAACTGTAGAGTGAAACATGTTGCTTTAGTATAGGATACTCAAATGTAGAGACTGCAGAGTATCCAGATGCAAATGGAGCACGATACTCAAACACAGAGGGAGTAGTATGCTCCAACATAGATTAAGTAACTGTAGTACAACTTGTTGATGATAAAGAAAAAATTATATGGACTCAAGAAGGAACCCAGGAATCGGTATGTTAGGATAAACATGTACTTGATGAGCTTGGACTTCACCAAGAATGATGTGGATTCCAAAATTTACTACAAGCTTGTTGATTTAATCTTGGTGTTATATGATTGATGATATGTTCCATTGTAGGAACATATAAATTCAGTGTCGAGTGCAAGATGAAGTTTTCCTTTGATTTCAAGATGAAGTGTCTTATCCTGATGCATCACTTATTGATATTATAAGCATGGCAAAGACCAGATGACATCTTCCTCAAATAGAGGGAGAACACAATTGAGATCCTTAGAGTTTCAGGATGATAGACTGCAAGTCCATGACTATCAATATGATAAAAATATGAAGAACTTGAGTGATTCCACTTCATATTCAGATTTGGTAGGTAGGTTACTAGATCCTTGATGTACTTGGTTAACACCAGGCCAGATATTTTCCTTGTAGTAAACACCTTGATCCAGAAGCATGTACATTGGGTGGCAACAAAACATGTGTTGACTCTTGAGGTACCTACATGGCATAATTGAATATGGCATGAGATATGTCTCGGGTGTAGAAGTGAAGCTACAGATATATACATATTCTAATGAAGAGGATTATAGTGGGAAAAAAGATAATTTTTGGGATGTTGCTTCGAATTAGATAAATTATGTTTAGCGAGAAGCAAGCTTCTGTGGCACTCAGTATATTAAAAGTAGAGTATTTTTTAGCCAAGAATATTTGATTTGGAGATAAAACACCATTTCATACGAGAAATAATATAGACAAATGAGTGGCTGAATATCCACTCTTGGGAAAATGGCCATGCTAATCTGGCTAGTGATGGATGACCTACATGGATTGTCATATGTGCATCATCAAGCTAAATGTTCACCCACAGTTAGTGGTGAATGGATATGGTGTAACCTTGTGAATAAGGATTGAGGTGTTGGGTATTGACTAAGAGTGTGGATATCCAGTACATATCAACAAATGAGCAGATAGTCGATATTTTTACCAAGCCTCTATTTAAGGAAAAGTTTGTATACTTTAGGGATAAGCTCGGTGTGATGGAAAATGTCTCTCTGAGTGAGAGGGAGTGTACTTGATGCAGGATGTGCAACACTGAGATGCATAGGAAAACCTTCATAATAAATGAGTGTCCCAGAAACTGATATGGTCATACAGATGAGCAAGAATACATTCATAAGAGATGGGTGGTGTCGACACCATGATGATTCGATAGATGAGTCACATACATTCACAAGAGGCGAATGACCTAAACATAACATTCTATCTAACTCTAGTGTGTATCCTATTTGATTAATAATAATGGCCAAAGATTTTTTTATTTATCAAAGAGGATTTTAAGATGTTTTTTAATTGGTTAGAATTCTGCGCATGGCCCAAAAAATATTATTTTTTATTGGAAATACGGTGGATGAGTCAACTAAATAAAAATAACATGGCTAGAAAAGTAGAAATGGGAAAAATATTTAGCCATAAAATTAGATATCTTGACAATTTTCGTGCAAGAATATAGGTCACACGCAGGTTGAACATGAGTTAGGAACCAAAATTTCTAACTGAAGGTGGGTTAAGAGCAGGTTACAAATCTCGATATTCTACATCGCATTAAATAAGCATCTTTTGGAACATTATTAAACCTGCAATTATAATTATTTTTTATTTCTACATAGTTAAGATGCAGGTGGTGCATTTAATAGGAAAGGATTTTGAATTTGTGAATCAAGTTGTTCAATTTGATCTCTAAATTGGTGGGTAACTTCAAAAAATTCCATGGATAGAATTGAGAGAGTTACTTAAAAAAACCCATTAGTCTAGATTTGTTAAAAAAAATATACTGCAGTCTGCCATTGAATTTACACTAGGTACTTTATCTATATTCGGTATTATTGAAGTTACCTCATTCTAAAGAATCAAGTATTCTGGATTTTTTTCCAATTGGACAAGTACTTCTCAATATTTTGATGATGACAAATTGACAATGTGCTTAAGATATGGAATGTAAGCCATGGCAGAAAGTCTCATTATGGAGTGCAGTAATTTATAAATATCATTTTATGACAGTCTATAAGGGGCCATTATAACTATCAAAATAATTTACAGTTTGGTTGGTCATCTAATTTTTTAAAATTCTAAATGGTGGTTTTTGTTTTCCCATACCTCAACCTCTCATACACATCCTAAACTAATTGAGTGTTAAATGCCTCATTTAATCTTATAAACCTATAAATGTTGGTTTTATATTTTCCATACCTGTCATATACGTCCTGAATTTTCAAATGAGTGTCAAATACGTCACTTAAAAAAGGAAAAAATGTTCTACATACCATCAAATTATATGATTCGATGAACCTGAATCGAGTCGGATTTTGACGACATTGAGATTGCATCACCTAGACGTGAACTTGACATTTCCTCGCGATTAACCATTTTTTCCCACCTTTCAATTATTCAAAGGACCAACACAGTATACATATCCATATTTTTCCCGACCCCATGGATTCCTTCCTAGCAACTGTAGTCAATTACCAATCATAATGCTTCTTATGGAAGATTGATGAATAGGGGTCACTGTTAGCAATATGCTATGTACTGACTCCATTCTCTATGTTCATTAATTTTTTTCCAGTAAGGTCGAAGATGTGCGCAAATTTGAGTTCACTGATAGTATGAGTGAAATGGGTAGAATTGAAAAGAATTGAAGACAGTCTCATTTGGGTTCGATGGATTTCACTAGAAGTTCCTTTCCATCCTATCATTTTTATGTTCATTGGGAGTCCTTTCCCATCGTTTTAGTGAATTCTTTCCTCTAGTGATTCAGCACCCTGTCCCTCTTCAACAACCCAATAATTCCCTCTCAGTGGCATAACCGGATTGATTTTGTCAATTCTAGATTTTACGCCGTCCATATCAGTTGGGTATTGCATGTTGTTTTCCACTTAGCCATTTTTGTCTTAGCACTTCTCTCTTCCTTAACATTTTCTTCTTTCATTGGAATTTATCTTTTCTTTTTGTGAGACCTCTCATGCAATGTGTATCACTTTTATAATTCTTCTCTGCTCGTATCTCCAAGCCAGATAACTGGAATGCAACCTTCTCTTCCACTCCCTTTCTACCCTTTGGTGTTGAAACATGTCCACTTCGGCCCTATTTTTTCCCATGTGTTCCACTGTCGTATTAGCCTTGTTACAAAATAGTTGGTATCCTTGTTTGAAAAGTAAAACATAGGATGGGTTGGCTTGAGTGAGAATCAACAGTTCAGTTTCACTCTAATGAATTCCAGTTGTAACATGGTCAATCCAACCCTTGAGGTATATAAATAGAATGTAATAAGTAGTAGGGACAATTATTATTGAAGGATTTGTTTGATGTTACTGATTCAACTGTAAAATAGCCCTCTTCTCTGTAATGAAATCATAATATAATGATCATATTGTTCATGATAATTCCTTTCGGCTGGATGGAGGGTTTCGAGCCGCGGGAGGAAGGGTTTCATCGAGGGATTCTCGCCTGTGTTCTTCAGGATGGCGTTGTCCAGTGACAATGTCTTCTCCATCCTAGGGCCATGAATCTTCCGCCCTCTTTTCTGGCTTTTTTGGCGGTTTTATACTGATTTTTAAAACTGTTTTTTTTCTGTTTTCTCTTAGTATTTTCTGGTTTACATTTACAGTCCTTTGTTTCTCTGTCTTGTCTTCTCCTTATGGGGATTTCTCATCAATCCTATGCCGACGGATGGAGTCCATCCTCACGGATTGAGGACTAGTACCAACCAGTGAAAAATAAGTGGGAATTGTAAATATTAGTCGGTTTGGCTGTTTTTCCCTGGTTTTTTGTTGTTTCTGGATTGTTCTATGGTTTCGCCACCTTTTTTTTGTCGTCGTGTTGAATATGTTAATCTTCATAAGGTTCTCCTCCTCTGGTATCTTCGGGGGTTTTGTGACTTGTGACTTGTCGGTACCTTCCTCGTGTGGCCGTGCATGTGTTTGTCTGAAAGAGACCGGTGTTCTTTTTGAGTTGAGGGATATGATGAGCATGAGTTGAACTTTAACCCTACCCTTTTTGTTCTAACTAGGGTTTCATTTTAGCTCCTTAGTTGCACGAAGGGCCCCCTCCTAGCTCTTTCTTTTGTTGCTTTGGAATTTAGCCTGGTGTTCTCTGTGTGATTGTATGGTGTATATAAATTTTTTGGTCTGGAGCCTGGCGACTTGACATTACATACTACTGGGGGTCTGACACTTTTAACCCATGTTGTTTTTTAGTTTTACTTTGGGGTTTGTCCCACGGATTCTCCCTCACTTGGGGTTTGTCCCTAACCCTCTTTTGTGCCTCTGTTTGACCCCTACGATCTAGCGAGTTAACCTTGGAAGGTTTTCCTGTTGCCCTTATGTCGGAGACTCTTGCTGGGTCCCTCGACCCCTCAGTTGACTCTGCAGTTGCTCGATTTCGTCGTCGTAGGAAATCCAAGGCGCATAATATTCTCGATGGGAAGTTGCGATATGTGGTTGGTCGCGACATATATATTAACAGAGTCGAAGCTCTATGTGCTAGAGAATTGATCGACAGATTGGAGTATGTCTCGATGGACAAGAACGAGTGGTTTTCATGGGCATCTGCGAACTGGAAACCCTTCTTATCTTATGTCCAGGCCATCAGTCTCTTGGCCCAGGGTTGGATTGTTATAGTTTTCTTGGAGGACGATCATGCAACACAGGTTTTAAATAGGATTTGGAGAGTTGGCAAAGGATCTTTGGTGTTAGATCACTGGCATGTGAATTTTGATCCTTCACGAGAACATGTGAAGAAGCGGCATCTCTGGACTCTTCTTCCAGGGCTCCCTTCCCCCCTCTGGAACCGCTCTTTGTTAGAAGGAGTGGGGAACACTATAGGGAGTTTTGTGGCATTAGAGGAAGATTACATGAACGCCTACGATAAGAGGATGGCGAAGATATTAGTTGAATTGGATGTCTCGCAAGGATTACCTGCAGAAATAGAGATTCTCTGTCATGAAAGGATTTTTATCCAGCGTCTCAATTATCAAGGTATAACGTTCCATTGCAGTTTTTGTAGGAATACTGGTCATTTACGTCGAGCCTGCTCATCTTTTTGTAAGGATTCAGTCTCATTGGATCCTCTTCCATCTTCTTCGTCACCACCTAGAGCCTTGCCTATCGGCAGGAAAAATTAGGTATGTTCAGAATCAGCCACACTAGATCCTTCTTTTGGCATCCCTAAAAATGCTTGCTCTTTGTATGGAGATATATCAGACCTTTATTTGGCTATAGTGGATTCGGTTATTAATAGCAGAAAATCAAATAAATCAGCAGAACCACTTAAGGCTTTGTCTAGCCCTCCTCCTTTTACTGATTACTCGACTCTTGATACTGCTATTCCATTATCAGTTTCTCCTTCTCCGCAGTCAAACCCCTCTGAGCATCCTCCTCTACTTAAACAGCCTGTGGTCCCAAGGGATCCTTCTCCTGTCGCTGTGATTCCAAAAGCTCACTTACCCCCTTCCTCCCCTTTTCATCCTTTGGAACGTTCTGCTCCACCTCCTCTCTTTTCAAAAGAGGATTTCCCTCCTCTTGTTTCCTCTGGTTCTAAACCTTTGTCTCCTTTGAGTCCCACTACATCTCCATCTTTTTCTGATCTGACTCTTCAAAAATCCCTTAGTATCTTCTCTGATAAATCTCCCCTTTCCCCCTCAGTTCTGCCGCTTGATTCCATTAGGTTTGAGAATGTGACAATAAGGAGAAAGAAAAAATCGAAGCCTCAGGCTTAATGCTGTCCCGGCTCCTTATACCCCCCTGTCCACTAGACTTAAAGAGGCCGAGCGCTCAACTTCCTCTTCTCCTCAAAGGGTCCTTAGAGCTTTGACCCCTCTTTCTCTTGATTCATGATGCGTTTCCTCTCCCTAAATGTTAGAGGCTTGGGAGGCTTAGCCAAGCAAAAAAGCCTTCGCCACCTGATCTCTGTTCTTTCTCCGGATGTTGTTTTCCACCAAGAGACTATGACCAGTACTTATCCAGCATTATTTTCTTTCTCCAAACTCTGTCCTGGATGGGAGTTTTGTGCACTAAATTCAAATGACCTTTCTGGAGGTATCCTATCTGGGTGGAATCCTAAAATCCTTAAGTGTAAAGCTTACCATACTTCTGCAGGTATCCTGCTCAAAGCCCTAATTCATGGTACTTCTCTAGAACTTTCGCTTCTAAATTGTTATGGCCCCTACTTAAATAGGGATTTTTTTGGGAACTCTGTGGCTATTGGTGGCCTTCTATCTTTACCAAATCTTGTTCTGGATGGAGATTTAAATCTTACCCTAAATGCTTCTGAATATGGGGGCATAGAGCTCATTTGGACCCTTTGGGTTCTTTCTTCACCAAGCTTTTCTCATAGCACCACTTGGTCGATGTAGCTCCCTCCTGTGTAGGCCCTACCTGGAGAAATGGTAGGAGGGGGGAAGAAGGTATCTCAAAAATATTGGATCGTTTTCTGTTATCAGAACATCTTGTTAGCTATCTTCCTAAGTATCGGGTCTGGACTCATAGGTACGGGATATCTAACCACTTCCCGATCTTATTTGAGTGGGAGGAGCATCAGAGAAACTGTGCTTACCCGTTTAAGTTTAATCAATCCTGGTTAGATAATGTGGATTTTATCAATATGATACGAAATGAATGGCCTCTCATTCACTCTGATTATGGGATGGATCCTATGTTTGAACTTGCCTACAAACTTCGTATCCTTAAAGAGAAGGTCAAAACCTGGTCTAAAGAAGAAACTCGGAGAATGAAGGATAAGTCTATTATTTTGGAAAATGAGATAAATGCTCTACTATCCTCCTCTCCTTCGACTATTCTTAAGGAAGATCAGCATAAGAAACTGCTCTCTCTCAAGAATGATCTTCAGAAGCTTTTGGATCACGAAATATATTCTGTAAAACTCCAAAGTAGGGTTACATGGGCCTCTAAAGGTGATGCAAACACCAAGTATTTTCATGCTGTAGCCTCGGCTAGAAAAAATCATAATGCGATCTAGAGTTTACAGGATGAAAGGGGTACTTGGGTCTCTAATGATCCTAGTTTAAATGCTCTTGGGACTAGTTACTTCAGAAAGATCTTTGAAGATGACAACCGGACCAATATCACTACTTAGCTTAAAATTATTCGTCTCTTTCCCTCTTTTATCAGTGTGTCAGAGGCTGAGACTTTCACCAGGACGGTTTCTATTTTGGAAGTTGAAAAGGCTCTTAAAACTTTTAAAAAAGACAAGGCTCCAGGCCCTGATGGATGGCCTGTGGAGTTCTTTTTGACCTTTCTTGATCCCCTGGGTCCCCTACTTGTCGACTTTGTAGAATCCTCTCGAGTCCAAGGTAGAGTTGCCCCGGCTATTAATTCCACTTTTCTAGCCCTGATTCCTAAATTGGATCTGCCTGTTACTTTTGTGGATTTTCGTCCAATTTCTCTTTGTAATCTCTGCTACAAGCTAAGCTCGAAGATTGTGGCATTGAGGCTCAAACCCTTCCTAGATTCTTCCATTTCCTTTCAGAAGTTTGGATTTCTAAATAATCGTCAAATCATTGAGCCCATAGCCATAGCTCAGGAGGTCCTTCATTCTGTGAAAATTCATAAGAGATCTGCTCTCATCCTCAAATTGGACTTATCAAAAGCATTTGATAGAGTAAACTGGACTTTTGTCCGTCTTATTCTCATCCAGATCAGGGTTCCCCTTGTTGGGGTTAATTGGATTATAGGATGTATCTCATCAGCAAATTTTGTCGTCCTAGTTAATGGCACTCCCTCTTCTTTCTTTCTAGCCACTCGCGGTATCAGACAGGGTTGTCCTTTGTCGCCTCTATTGTTCATTCTGGTTATTGAAGGCCTCAGCCTCTTGATCACAGAAGCTAGAAGGGTTGGTAAGTTAAAGGGGGTCAATATTTCACCCCGGCTCTTTCTCACACATTTACTTTTTGTAGATGACGTGCTTTTATTTGGCATGGGTACATTTGATGATTGGTTGGCTTTCAAGGAAATACTTGATACTTTCTGTGAAGCTTCAGGCATGTGTATCAATTCAACTAAATCCTGCTTTCTTCATAATGATCTGGACGAGGCTCTGCTCAGAAGAATTTCGGACATCTTGCCTTATAAATTTGATTTTCTTAACAATGGTTTTATTTATCTTGGATATTTCCTAAAGCCTTCGGGCTATCTGATAAAAGATTGGCTTTGGCTGGTTAAAAAATTTGAGAAAGGGATCTCTCATTGGACTAATAGGTTCCTATCTTTAGGTGGTCGTTTGGTTCTCATCAGATCGGTCCTTACAGGTATCCCTGTTTTCTGGATGTCCCTTGTGCCCATACCCACTTCCATTTTTGATAAACTCAGAAAACTCATTTTCTCTTTTCTTTGGGGCACTACTTCAAATTATAAAAAGTTTCATCTAGCTGATTGGCAGCTTCTGGCTCGTCCGACTTCCCTTGGTGGATGGGGGATTAAACATTTGCCCAGTTTTAGTCTTTCACTTAGAATGAAATGTTTTTGGTTGGCCATAAATAGTGAAGGCATTTGGAATCTCCTCATCTCGGCTCAATATCTGAAAAATAGGCCCTTATCTACTTGGCTTAGGGAAAAAAATTTCAAAAAATGGAATGCCTCGATCATTTGGAAAGGATTTATTGAAGCCCTGTTGTGGATTGGGAAAGGGCTCATTTGGCTTGCTGGAGATGGTTCTTCGATTCGTATTGGAGCTGACCCGATTGTGGGTTTGGGCTCATCCTTCATTCTTCCAAGAGTATTGAGAGACTATTTAGAGGACTATGGAATTTGCTCCCTTGCCGATGCTTGGAATTATACCTCCTCAGATTCTGGCTTTTGGTTTAAGGCAGAGGAGATCGATTTGACAGGTGACTGGAAATATTTATGGGAAAATTATATCAGAGGTTTGGAATATGGTAGAATTCATCTTACTGATCGACAAGACACTCTGCTTTGGTCTTTTAATAAATATGTGGGGTCTTTAACAGCTTCAGTAGGATATGATTGCATTCTCTATGCAAAAGGTTATGAGCAACAAGATCTTGCTCTGAACTTCCTTTGGACTCTTCGCATTCCCTTGAAAATTACTTGTTTTATTTGGCTCCTAACGCGTGATCGTATATTAACCTGGGACCATATGCAACATAAAGGTTACCAAGGGCCAAGTAGATGTATACTGTGTAAAAACAATATTGAGGATATTCCTCATCTCTTTTTGTTATGTCCCTTTAGTGTTGGTATTTTTACTCATTACGCGGCCAAGTTTGGTTTTCCCCTGCCAAAAGACTGTACTGTCTCTTCTCTCGTGGTTCAGTGGTGTACCTCTCCTTTGCATTCTGCTTCTTTCATATTTCTGCCTCTTTTTCTTTTCTGGGGCATCTGGTTCCTTCGAAACCAGTGTCTTTTTTAGGATAAGAATCCTATCTTCCATGCCCTCATTTCTAGGATTGATCTTTTCCTTCTTACCTACCTTGCTCCTATAAAAGCACAAAAGTTTCGGGACATTGGATCTAAGCCTTTTTTGGTCTTTCCTTGTGGTTTTTTTTATGGAGCCTCTGCCGGTAATATAGGAGGTTCGGGTTTCTTGATTTACCTAAATGAATCTCATTACTTCAGCTTTTCTTTGGGTTGTGGTCATAGCACAAATACTAGAGCGAAACTGCTGGCTCTTTGGGCTACTCTTAGAGTTAGTATGCTGATGGGATTACCCATTGAATTGATCTATGGAGATTCTTCGGTTATTATATCCTGGCTCAACGGCTTATCTGCACTTGATGTTCCAGCTCTGATGCACTGGAGAGGTGATATTAAAAATATGCTTCATGCTTCCCCACAGGTGATCTTCAAACACATTTATCGTGAGCATAACTCGTTGGCAGATGGTCTCTCAAAAGAGGCCTTATATTTGGATATGGGGCATGGCCATTATACTGAATTACTGGATGGATTAGTCATCAATAAAGGCCATTTTTTTTTTATTAGTTGAACTGAACTATTTTTTTTCAGCTCTTTATGATTTCTGCAGTGATTGATCTTCTTTATCTTATGTCTTGAGACCTTCGTGCCAGCTTGTCTTGCTCACGATAGTATGTTATTGCTGATCACTCTCGATACTCATTTGATTTAGATTATTCTGACCTGATTTATTCAGGGATGATGAGGAAAGTCTGCAATGATCAGACTTTATTCTAAGTTACTTGAAAAGCCTTGACAGTCATATATTGTATTTCTTATTTTCCTATGTGCAATGCTGTTATTGAAACAGTTATTATCAATCACATAGATGACTATGTAAAAGATGTCTTTTGATTCTATTAGAATAACAAAGGCTGGTATTTTTTCCTCTGAAAAAAAAAAGAAATCATAATATAATAAAAAATGCACTTGGGCCCAATTTGAAACTTTCTTGAGTATCGATCTGGTTATATTTTTGTATTATCTCTGGGTTTTTTTGGGAATGTATTATATCTGTTATGTTCTCATTTATTTATTTATGTAAAGAAGGATGATGATTTATATTATAATAAAAAAGATACAAATGATACAAACTTACAAAGCCATCAGACTGGTTTCCAAACAACTATCCAATTCAACCTCTTTTCTAAGTTGTCCATGTCATGCCATAATTCTATAAATACAAGATTTACTAGAGAAACTATGATACACGTGAACAAGAAACCAACATTTACAGTTGGTATGCTCTCATTTCAAATGTTGGATGCATTCTTATTTTACAACAGAAGTTTTTATGCCTGAAATTAAAACTATACTAGTCTAATTAGGTTTTTTATGCCTGAATAGACACTCTGTAGTTTGAATCAATGAATTTGGATTTGTAATGCATGCTGAGCGTGCAGTTTGGTGAATTTATCCAAAATTGACTTGCTTCAGTAAAATGCATGCACATTCTCGATTTCTTTGTCAAATTCAATGAATAAAATAAGATTCTTTTTCTTATTATTCCCACCTTTTAGAAGTTTAATATTTCCAATTTTTTACATGAAACTTTCCCCTTTAGAATGTTTCTCCAAGCATACATAGTTTTTCTTTGGTGTGCATTTAGTCAGAAAGTTTACAAGTGTGAATAATAGCTTTGAAACAATATTAGAAGAACTTATTCATGGATAATTAAGCTAAAAAATGTGTATATATTCCAAATTCCAAATTTCATACCTAGAGTGTACTTTGATTGACATTGGCGTGCATTTTTACTTCTGGCCATGAAAAAATGGAAAATACTATTAATTGTTGTTTTGGATGACTTGGATTTTACTATAGATCATACAATTTACACAAATGAGTACAAGAGTTTGTAGAAAAGGTTGGTATGTCTATGTTATAGTGCTATTTATTCAATATAACATGAAATGTAGGCCAATGTGTGCATTTCCTCAAGGGACTCAACACTGATTTTTACAATGTGGAAAACATATAAATTTGGAGTTTCCTTGTAGGGCATAAGTTTTTATGTCCAAAATTTAAACTTTTAAATCTTATTTAGGCTTTTTATGACTGAACAGACACTCTGTACTTTGAATCAGTGAATTTGGCTTTGTAATGCATGTTTGGCGTGCATTTGAGTGAAGCTATCCAAAAATACCTTGCTTTAGTAAAATGCATGCACATGCCTGATTTCTTTGTCAGATTCCAAGAATAAAATAAGAAAGTGCTTTTTTATTATTCCTCTCCTTTTAGAATTTTAATATTTCCATTTTTTTACCTGAAACTTTCCCCTTTAGAATGTTTCTCCAAGCAGCCATAGTTTTCCTTTGGTGTGCATTTAGTCAAAAAGTTTACAAGTGTGAATAATAGCTTTGCAACAATATTAGAAGAACTTATTCATGGATAATTAGGCTCAGAAATGTTTATATATGCCAAATTTCAAATTTCATACCTAAAGTGTACTTCGATTGGCATTGGTGTGCATTTTTAGTTATGGCCATGAAAAAATGGAAACTTTACTATCAATTGTTATTTTGGATGACTTGGATTTTATTGTAGATCATACAATTTATATAAATGAGTACAATATTTTGTATAAAAGGTTGGCATGTATATGTTAGTGCTATTTATTCAATATAACATGAAATGCAGGCCAATGTGTGCATTTCCACGAGGGACTCAACCCTGATTTTTACCATGAGGAAAACACATAAGTTTGGAGTTTCCTTGTTGAACACAAGTTTTAATGTCTAAAATTTAAATTTTGAAATCTTATTTTTAAGCCTAAACAGACACTCTGTAGTTTGAATTGGTGAATTCGGCTTTGTAATGCATGCTGGGCATGCATTTGGGTGAATCTATCCAAAATTGACTTACTTCAGTAAAATGCATGCACATGCCTGATTTCTTTGTCAAATTCAATGAATAATATATGAGAGTGTTTTTTTATTATTCCTCACCTTTTAGAAGTTTAATATTTCCAATTTCTTACCTGAAACTTCCCCCTTTAGAATGTTTCTCCAAGCAGGCATAGTTTTCCTTTGGTGTGCATTTAGTCAAAAAGTTTACAAGTGTGAATAATATCTTTGCAACAATATTAGAAGAACTTATTGATGGATAATTAGGCTAATAAATGTGTATATATTCCAAATTTCAAATTTCATACCTAGAGTGTACTTTGATTGGAATTGGTGTGCATTTTTAGTTCTGGCCATGAAAAATTGGAAAATACTATCAATTGTTATTTTGGATGACTTGGATTTTACTGTAGATCACTCAATTTACAGAAATGAGTACAAGAGTTTGTATAAAATGTTGGTATGTCTATGTTATAGTGGTATTTATTCAATATAACATGAAATGCAGGCCAATGTGTGCATTTCCTCAAGGGACTCAACCCTAATTTTTACCATGTGGAAAACACATAAATTTGGAGTTTCCTTGCAGAGCATAAGTTTTTATGTCTAAAATTTAAATTTTGAAAGCTCATTTAGATTTTTTATTCCTAAAAAGACAATCTGTAGTTTGAATTAGTGAATTTGGCTTTGTAATGCATGTTGGGCGTGCATTTGAGCGAAGCGATCCAAAATTGACTTGCTTCAGTAAAATGTACGCACATGCCTAATTTCTTTGTCAAATTCAATGAATAAAATAGGAGCGTGTTTTTTTTTTATTATTCCTCACCTTTTAGAAGTTTAACATTTTAATTTTTTACTTGAAACTTTCCCCTTTAGAATGCTTCTCCAAGCAGGCATAGTTTTCATTTGGTGTGCATTTAGTAAAAAAGTTTACGAGTGTGAATAATAGCTTTGCAACAATATGAGAAGAACTTGTTCATGTATAATTAGTCTCATAAATGTGTATATATGCCAAATTCCAAATTTCATACCTAGAGTGTACTTCGATTGGCATTGGTGTGCATTTTAATTATGGCCATGAAAAGTTGGCAAATACTATCATGTTGTTTTGGACGACTTGGATTTTACTGTATATCATACAATTTATAGAAATGAGTACAAGAGTTCGTAGAAAAGGTTGGTATGTCTATGTTATAATGCTATTTATTCAATATAACATGAAATGTAGGCCAATGTGTGCATTTCCTCAAGAGACTCAACCTTGATTTTTACCATGTTGGAAACACATAAATTTGGAGTTTCCTTTCAGAGCATAAGTTTTTATGTGTAAAATTTAAACTTTGAAATATTATTTAGGTTTTTTATGCCTGAACAGACATTCTGTAGTTTGAATAATTGAATTTGGCTTTGTAATGCAAGCTGGGTGTGCATTTGAGTGAAGCTATCCAAAATTTCCTTGATTCATTAAAATGCACGCATATGCCTTATTTCTTTGTAAAATTCAATGAATAAAAAAGGAGAATGTTTTTTTATTATTCCTCACATTTTAGAAGATTAATATTTCCAATTGTTTACTTGAAACTTTCCCCTTTAGAATGCTTCTCCAAGCAGGCATAGTTTTCCTTTGGTGTGCATTTAGTCAAAAAGTTTAAAAGTGTGAATGATAGCTTTGAAACAATATTAGAAGAACTTATTCATGGATAATTAGTCTCAGAAATGTGTATATATGCCAAATTCCAAATTTCATACCTAGAGTGTACTTCGATTGGCATTGGTGTGCATTTTAGTTATGGCCATGAAAAATTGGCAAATAATATCAATTGTTGTTTTGGACGACTTGGATTTTACTGTAGATCATACAATTTAGAGAAATGAATATAATAGTTTGTAGAAAAGTTTGGTATGTCTATTTTATAGTGCTATTTATTCAATATAACATTAAATGTAGCCCAATGTGTGCATTTCCTTGAGGGACTCAACCCTAACTTTTACCATGTTGGAAACACATAAATTTGGAGTTTCCTTGCAGAGAATATGATTTTATGTCTAAAATTTAAACTTTGAAATCTTATTTAGGTTTTTTATGCCTGAACAGACACTTTGCAGTTTGAATAATTGAATGTCTTTGTAATGCAGGTTGGGCATGCATTTGAGTTTAGCTATTCAAAATTTTCTTGCTTCAGTAAAATGCACGCACATGCCTGATTTATTTGTCAAATTCAATGAATAAAATAGGAGTATGTTTTATTATTATTCCTCACCTTCTAGAAGTTTAATATTTCCAATTTTTTACTTGAAACTTTCCCATTTAGAATGTTTCTCCAAGCAAGCATAGTTTTCCTTTGGTGTGCATTTAGTCAAAAAGTTTACAAGTGTGAATAATAGATTTGGAACAATATTAGAAGAACTTATTCATGGATAATTAGGCTCAGAAATGTGTATATATGCCAGATTCCAAATTTCATACCTAGAGTGTACTTCGATTGGCATTGGTGTGCATTTTTAGTTATGGCCATGAAAAAATGGAAAATAATATAAATTGCTATTTTGGATGACTTGGGTTTTACTATAGATCATACAATTTACAAAAATGAGTACAAGAGTTTGTGGAAAAGGTGGTATGTCTATGTTGTAGTGCTATTTATTCAATATAACATGAAATGCAGACCAATGTGTGCATTTCCTCGAGGGACTCAACCCTGATTTTTACCATGTGGAAAACACATAAATTTGGAGTTTCCTTGCAGAGCATAAGGTTTATGTCTAAAATTTAAACTTTGAAATCTTATTTAGGTTTTTTATGCCTAAACAGACACTCTGTAGTTTGAATCAGTGAATTTGGATTTGTAATGCATGTTGGGCCTGCAATTGGGTGAAGCTATCCAAAATTGACTTGCTTCAGTAAAATGCACGCACATGCCTGAATTATTTGTAAAATTCAATGAATAAAATAGGAGAGTGTTTTTTATATTATTCCTCACCTTTTAGAAGTTTAATATTTCCAATTTTTTACTTGAAACTTTCCCCTTTAGAATGTTTCTCCAAGGAGGCATAGTTTTCCTTTGGTGTGCATTTAGTAAAAAAGTTTACAAGTGTGAATAATAGCTTTGCAACAATATTAGAAGAACTTATTCATGGATAATTAGGCTCAGAAATGTGTATATATGCCAAATTCCAAATTTCATACCTAGAGTGTACTTCGATTGGCATTGGTGTGCATTTTTAGTTCTGGCCATGAAAAAATGGCAAATACTATCAATTGTTATTTTGGATGACTTGTATTTTACTATAGATCATAGAATTCACACAAATGAGTACAAGATTTTGTAGAAAATGTTGGTATCTCTATGTTATAGAGAAATTTATTCAATATAACATGAATGCAATCCAATGTGTGCATTTCCTCGAGGGACTCAACCCTGATTCTTACCATGTGGAAAACATATAAATTTGGAGTTTCCTTGCAGATCATAAGTTTTTATGTCTAAACATTAAAATTTAGAAGATTATTTAGGTTTTTTATTCCTGAACAGACACTTTTTAGTTTGAATTAGTGAATTTGGCTTTGTAATGCAGGCTGGGCGTGCATTTGAGTGAAAGTTATCTAAAATTGCCTTGCTTCAGTAAAATGCATGCACATTCCCAATTTCTTTGTCAAATTCAATGAATAAAATAAGAGAGTGTTTTTTTATTATTCCTCACGTTTTATAATTTTAATATTTTCAATTTTTTACCTGAAACTTTCCCCTTTAGAATGTTTCTCCAAGCAGGCACAGTTTTCCTTTGGTGTGCATTTAGTCAAAAAAGTTTACAAGTGTGAATAATAGGTTTGCAACAATATTATAATAACTTATTCATGGATAATTAGGCTCAGAAATGTGTATATATGCCAAATTCCAAATTTCATACCTAGAGTGTACTTCGATTGGCATTGGTGTGTATTTTTAGTTATGGTCATGACAAATTGGAAAATACTATCAATTGTTATTGTGGATGACTTGGATTTTAATGTAGATCATACAATTTACAAAAATGAGTACAAGAGTTTGTAGAAAAGGTTGGTATGTCTATTTTATAGTGATATTTATTCAATATAACATGAAATGGAGGCCAAGGTGTGCATTTCCTCGAGGTACTCAACCTTGATTTTTACCATGTGGAAAACACATAAATTTGGAGTTTCCTTGTAGGGCATAAGTTGTTATGTCTAAAGATTAAAATTTAAAAGATTATTTAGGTTTTTTATGCATGAAAAGACACTATGTAGTTTGAATCAATGAATTTGGCTTTGTAATGCATGCTGGGCGTGCGTTTGGGTGAAGCTATCCAAAATTGTCTTGCTTCATTAACATGCACGCACATGCCTGAATTCTTTGTCAAGTTCAACAAATAAAATAGGAGAGTGTTTTTTATTATTCCTCACCTTTTAGAATTTTGATATTGTTAAATTTCCATATGCTTAGCTAAGACATCAGTATTTCATTTCATTTTCATAACAAAAGCATATAAACAGGATCACTGAAAGATAGACAAGCACAACCATACAAAAGGAACACAAAGATTTATCCTGGGAAAACCCTAAAGGGAAAAACCCAGCAAAAGCTTCCTCAATATAGATGCCCCAAAAAAAAGATAAAAGATAAAACCAACAAGGAGATCAAAGCCTGATCCTCCTCCTTCTCCAGCTACTTCTCTTCTCCACTAACGCGCTACACAAGTGAGAGTGTCTCAAACGAGGAGCACTACACCTCTATTTATATTCATCCGTTCACTTAAGTTAACTCATTTGACATGTAGACTCGAGTTAAATCATGTAGGATCGAGTTACACATGTAGGCTCAAGTAACCACACTGGGGTGCTGATGACCCACCTTTACAATTAGAGGGGACTACCTCATGACTCTTATTAGTTCTTTCGATTAGGATCATCGGGGTACAATGTAATACAAGTGGTTCTCCCAGTAGGACCATCGGGGACCAAAAAAAAAGTACATATAGAATATTCTTCGAAGTTAAAATATTTCAACACTCCCCCTTAACGAGAAGGTTATTCTATAGCAACATCAACAACAACAAGAGGGGACATCATCAACATCAGCAGGGTAACACATCTATAAATCATTGGAAGCTTTTCAACATCATGTAGTCTTCATCTTCAATCTTCAGTCTTCATCATCAGCAACATCTTCATTCTTTGATCAGCAACATCTTCAGCATTTTGATCTTTCAATTAGCAACGACATCTTCAGCACTTGGACCTTTCGATCAACAACATCTTCAGCACTTTGGCCTTTCGATCAGCAACATCTTTAGCACTTTGACTTTTCAATCAGCAACAACATCTTCAGCATTTTGACCTTTCGATAGCAACATTTTCAGCACTTTTACTTTTCGATCAGCAACAACATCTTCAGCACCTTGACCTTTCGATCAGCAGCAACATCTTCAGTACTTTGACCTCTCGATCAGCAATATCATCATCAACACTTTTCCCTTTCGATCAGCAGCAACATAATCATCATCATATTCTAATCTGTCGATCATAATCATCATCACATTCTGATATTTCGATCAGAAACATCATCATCATACTCTGATCTTTCGATCAGAAACATCATCATCATACTCTGATATTTCGATCAGAAACATCATCAACATACTCTAATCTTTCGATCAGAAAAATCATCATCATACTCTAATCTTTTGATCAGAAACATCATAATCATAGTGTGTCATCATCATACTTTGATCTTTAGATCAGTATGTCATCATCATCATACTCTGATATTTCGATCAGTATGTCATCATCATCATACTCTGATCTTTCAATCAGTGCGTCATCATCATACTCTGATATTTCGATCAGTACGTCATCATACTCTAATCTTTCGATCAGTACGTCATCATCATCATACTCTGATCTTTCGATCAGTACGGCATCATCATCATCAGCAACAACTTGCAATCCATAACTCAAAGACAAAAAGTCTTTGGATCATTTTTGGACTTAAAGTCCAGGGATGATACAATCCCACCACATTCTCCACAACCGAAGTTACCGGATTGATTACGGGAGAATCAGTCCCTATCACTTTAGGACTAAGTCCAAGGACAATGCAATCCTACCACATTCTCGAGGACTGAATCCACCGGATTGATTACGGGAGAATTAGTCCCTATCACTTTAGGACTATGTCCAAGGATGATGCAATCCTACCACATTCTCGAGGACCGAAGCCACGGGATTGATTACGGGAGAATCAGTCCCTATCACTTTAGGACTATGTCCAAGGATGATGCAATCCTACCACATTCTCGAGGACCGAAGCCACCGGATTGATTACGGGAGAATCATTCCCTATCACTTTAGGACTATGTCCAAGGATGATGCAATCCTACCACATTCTCAAGGACCGAAGCCACCGGATTGATTACGGGAGAACCAGTCCCTATCACTTTAGGACGATGTCCAAGGATGATGCAATCCTACCACATTCTTGAGGACCGAGGTCACTGGATCTATTATGGACATATGTCCTAGGATGATACAATCCCTCTTCATTCTTGAAGACTGAGGTCTCTAGATCACTTTAGAGCAAGTGCCCAGGGATGATACAATCCCACCATGTTCTCGAGGACCGAGGTCACCGGATCTATTGTGGACAGATGTCCCGGGATGATACAATCCCTCTTCATTCTCGAGGACCAAGGTCTCCGGATCACTTTAGGGCAAATGCCCAGGGATGATACAATCCCACTACAACATCACTACTCCCCCTTTCGGGGAAGATCTTTTCGAACCACACCAAGCTTGTCTCAAAAGTGTTCGAACTCTACTCGAGGCAGAGGCTTCATCAGTACATCATCATCCAAACCATCATCATCTACATCTTCAATATGTGAATACTGAACTATCACCATCTGTATCTCCAGTATGTGAATACTGAAAGCATCATCATCTATATCTTCAGTATAGAAATACTAAATCACCATCATCTGTATCTACAGTATGTAAATACTGAAATATCATCTATATCTTCAGTATGGGAATACTGAAATCATCATCATCTATATCTTCAGTATGGGAATAATGAAACATCATCATCTCTATATTCAGTATAGAAATATTGAATCACCATCATCTGCATCTATAGTATCATCATCTACATCTTATCTTGTATGTAGAAATACCAGATTTCTACGTGTTACGTCGAAACACAGGGTTCTTTGTCATCACAACTATGTTTATCACATAGAATCATTGTAGTGTCCATCTTCAGGTCAAAGAGACCTGATATCAGCTTCTAAATCCATATGGCTTCACAACTTAGTAGAGCAATCTGCTATGTATTCTGCTTCAACCGTGCTAAGAGAAACACTGGACTATTTCCTACTAAACCATGAACTCATAGCAGACCTCAAACAAAAGCATCTACCTGATGTGCTTTTCCTGTTTGAGATACTTCCAACCCAATCTGCATCTCTATAGCCATACAATCTATACTCATGGCTACCATCATAGTATAGACCAAAGTCTATAGTCCCTTTCAGATATCTCATCACATGTTTTGCAGCTACTAGGTGAACCCGTCTTGGTTGAACAAGATATTGAATTAAGGTGTTCATAGCAAAACAAATGTCTGGTCTGGTATTTGTTAAGTACATCAATGACTCAATGATCTATCTGTAGTGAGTCACATCCACTAACTCTAATGAGTCATCAGCTAACAGCTTCAGGTTGGAGTCCATGGGTGTGGCCATGACTTTGCATTCCAACATATTGAATCTCTTCAATATCTCTACCACATACTTTCCTTGGTTGAGAAAGATTCCTTCTGAACTTTTCCATACTTCCAGACCTAGGAAATAATGCATTAACCCAAGGTCTTTCATCTCAAATTCTTCTGCTATTTTCTTCTTGCTTTCCATGACCTGTTTCTCATTCCCTGTCAAGAATAAGTCATCCACATATAGTAATAGAATGACAGGTACATCTTCTACAACCTTATAGGAAAGGTTAGGATCGAATTTACTCTTGTAAAAGCCCATGCTCATCAGGAAACTATCTATTCTTCCATACCAAGCTCTGGGAGCTTGCTTCAGGCCATAGAGGGACTTCTTCAACTTGCATACTTGATTCCATCTGTCTTCAACTTCAAATCCTTGTGACTATTCGATTTAAAACTCTTCCTCAATCATACCATTAAGGAAGGCTTGTCTTTACTTCATCCTGGAAGAAACTACCATGATAGTTTTGAAGGAAGTGTACCTTGCTTCCTAGAGTAAGTGTCTCTTCATAATTAATTCCCTCTTTCTGATAGAAACCTCTAGCCACAACTCTTACCTTACTTCTATCAACAACATATCTTATCTTGCAAATCCATTTGGAAGATACCACATTCTTGCTTTCTGGTTTGAGTACTATATCCCAAACATCATTCTAGTATCATAACATCTTCTATGAGTTTGTCTTCTCAGGTCATCAACATATCCTAGTCTTCTGCATTCAACCTTGAAGTTTGGAACCCACTTTACTCTTGGTAAAGTCTCGATCCATCACAAAGCTATCCATCATGTCGTACCATGTCGAACTCAAATATAAATTTTCTGTAGTCACTCCCCCTAAAGTGGAGTATCATCTTCCCTCTTCATTCTGTACAGGTGGTTCTATGCTTGATATATACTGGTCAATAGAGTATGTCATGTCATAGTCTATTCTTTCTGGGGAGAATCACGAACCTTGCTTTGTACACTTGTTCCATCATATTGTATACATCATTCCCCATAACCAACTGTTATTCTTTGATCATAGCTTCTTTCATAGCATTATTTTCTTCATCTTGAGTTATCTCTTGTACCCATGGTGGTCTTCATCCTTCAAGGTGGATCTACCACTCTTTGAAGATCTTTCTTCCGTCATGGTGTCTCTGACCCTAGGAGCTTCAGATTCATGTTTATTAGAGTGAATCTTGAATTGTCATCACTTGTTCTTCAGAACAAGTCTCATCCTTCTTTTCTTGTAGGAGGTTGTACATGACCTTTCCTACAATTCAAATGCACCAATTGCATGGTTAGAACTATTTCATAAAACATATGCATAATGACAAATTCTTATGCATCATGCAACTGTTTAGTCAATACAACATTCATCCATATCTCACATAAACTTTCTAGATGCCTTCCATCTCCACCATGACATTATTGAGATTGTGCACTAATCCAATATGTCAGCAAAGAGGTTTGATAAGTAGCAATGGAGAGTTGTATAGCACCATGAGCTACTTACCCATCACATGCATATTAGTAGTATACAGTCATTAATGAAAACAATATATCATGCATAACACATCAACTGAATATAATCAAATGCATAACAAAACAATATCATTAAATGACAATTGAATACTTATATTTTGTTTGTTTCGTGGGTAAACTCCTTCTTGATCATTCTGCTTCATCATCTTCTTCATTCATGAAATCATCATTTCTTATCCAGATGATAAGATGGATAAGAGGTTCTTTAAGAACTGAATTCTTCATATTCCTCATCGCTTGAGGGATCTTCTTTGAATGGTGAGAGCTTGATCTTCAATTGCTGCCATCTTTCTTCTTCTCTTCTTATGAGACGAGCTTCTTCTTATTCTCAAAGTCTATTGAAAGTAATTACTTCCTTCTGGCACACATTCTTTGCATGAATGAATCCCATGATCCTGGGAGGCCATTCAAGGTGGCTATCACCACTTCTGCATTCTCCACTTCTTCTTCTACCGCTTCAAGTTGTTCTGCATTCTGGATCTTCACATTATTCAACTGTTTTCTCAAAGCCATCTTCTGATTTAAGTTCTTATCTTCAAATAGCTTGGTCAAGGAATCAAACATCTTCGGTGTCTTTGGGGAGACACTTGTGGTACAATTTGATTCATGACTGAATCAGTAATGATCTTCTTGTGTAAGGCTTCTAGCCTCATCTCCCTCTGGAAGTGGAACCTCTATACTCATGTAGGTGTCTAAACCATTTTCTTCAGAGAGATCATATACTTCTAGGCTTGGAATTTGTCAACTTCACCAAGCTTATCATCAAGCTAATGTGATAGATCACTTTGAAATGAGAACCTCAAATGAAAATAGCAAAGGATTAGATCTTACCAATTTGAGGTGTCCGTCTTGGTTCTGAAGCTCATTGATCTAGGGTTTGTCACAGAAACCCTAATTTTCAAAAATTGGAATCTTTCAGATCTGATTGGATAGACAGATAGATCTCTTCAAATGGAGCTGTCCAAAGTACTCCTTTCTGAAAACAGTGGAGGGAAGCTCTCGGAACAGGAAGCCCTAGATTTCCAATTTCTTCTACAGAAATTCCTGTTACTGTTTCTGTGATATCTACGAAATTACTGATCCTATATGTCTGAAATTTTGCACGAAGGTAACCTCACATGTTCCTGATCCAACACCATAGGTTTCATCAGAATTGGTTTTACCATTTTCGATTTATGATCCTTTTCCCAAGGTGACCTGTTACAGGACTGTTCAGAACAACAAAGTTGTACGGAATGCCACGTGTCACTAATTCATCTTCTGAGTATGATATTTGGAACACTAAAATTAAATTCCATTCTCTTTCCAGGACATCTTCATGAATTCCATTTGGACCTCTGTAGCCCAATATAGTGCAGTTCTCCCCAGGTGTCCTGTTTAGGGATGAATTATGGAAGAGGCTAGAACTCTAACTTGGAGGGATAATATCTCCCAGAATATAGCGAATATGAGACGAAAATTTGGACACCGTGTACATCAGGATTTGATATTCGGCCCCTAGAATTTTCATCCCCTGATTCTTCACCAATCACGGGATATAGCGAATGTACCAAAACTTAGCCGTTTTAGTACTTAGGGTTTTTCTAGCTAGGCGTCAAACTAGGGTTTGACTTTCCCAGAGTTTCACCCAACCAAATTTCTTGATCCAGGTCTCTAAACTTTATTTTTGATGAGGAGAAAAATCCTATGCTTGTCTCACTCAAAAATTCCTCTTCTGTAGAAATCCCTAATTTCCGCATCGAAAACTGAAAATGCTTGGAATCGAATTCCACTTCGACAAAAAGATGCACCCTTTAATGGAGAGTCATCCTAGCATACTTTTGCTGATGGATTGTGGAGAGAGACCCAAAAAGTAAGAAGACCTAGATTCTGTAGCTGCATAATGTCTTCTTCTTAGGTTAGCTCTGATACCATGTTAAATTTCCATATGCTTAGCTAAGACATCAGTGTTTCATTTCATTTTCATAACAAAAGCATATAAACAGGATCACTGAAAGATAGACAAGCACAACCATACAAAAGGAACACAAATATTTATCCTCGGAAAACCCTAAAGGGAAAAACCCAGCAAAAGCTTCCTCAATATAGATGCCCCAAAAAAAAGATAAAAGATAAAACCAGCAAGGAGATCAAAGCCTGATCCTTCTCCTTCTCCAGCTACTTCTCTTCTCCTTAATGCGCTACACAAGTGAGAGTGTGTGTGTCTCAAATGAGGAGCGCTACACCTCTATTTATATTCATTCGTTCACTTAAGTTAACTCATTTGACATGTAGGCTCAAGTTAAATCATGTAGGCACGAGTTACACATGTAGGCTCAAGTAACCACACTGGGGTGCTGATGACCCACCTTTACAATTAGAGGGGACTACCTCATGACTCTTATTAGTTCTTCCGATTAGGAGCATCAGGGTACAATGTAATACAAGTGGTTCTCCCAGTAGGACCATCGGGGACCAAAAAAAAATACATATAGAATATTCTTCGAAGTTACAATATTTCAATAGATATTTCCAATTTTTTACCTGAAACTTTCCCCTTTAGAATGTTTCTCCAAGAAGGCATAGTTTTCCTTCGGTGTGAATTTAGTCAAAAAAGTTTACAAGTGTGAATAATAGCTTTTCAACAATATTAGAAGAACTTATTCATGGATAATTAGGCTCATAAATGTGTATATATTCCAAATTTTAAATTTCAAACCTAGAGTGTTAATTCACTTAGTCTAAGAACATGAGCCTCAATACATATAGTCAATTCACTTAACTAATTAGGGCTACGACAGGGCCATCCTCTACCAACTATTTGTCAATTCACTTGGACAATGCGAGAGAATGATCTGCAGAATGTTTGCTTGATGTTGGAATCATGGAGACCATCAACAATAACTGGATCTCATAATAAAACATGATATGTCAGATCATAGGCATAGGTGGAAATCCATGAGGTGAGGACAAAAACTTAATATAATTGGAAGAGTGGTATTGAAATGGTAGTATGTAGTATTGCAAAATACAAAGGGTAATATTGAAATTCGGAGTTAAACATCCACAATCACTAAGGGATACTAAATGGTAAAGTAGTTTTAAATTGCAAAAGACATAGGTAATTTTGAAGATCAAGCAACTAAGCTTCTAAAATAAATCTACACCATATATTTATATCAGCACATGAATCAAATGGGTGGTTTAGGAAAGGGTGGTAAGTGGATTGCAGAGCCCCAAGAGGTGGCTTTGGAAATCACAGTTTAAGAAGTGTATTCACTAAGCAAGTTCCATGAATATTAGTGTTTTCAAATTACATAGACCTATTAAATAAATATAGAATGAGTCTCTACAATTAATATATGGGTGCCACATGTGTTGATGGGATGTCCTCATAGGGGATCAAAAGACAAAATACAAAGGAGGACCTCGCAGTCACATCAATATTGGGTATTATGCCACATTAAATTATCAAGGGAATAATAAGTCTTAAGGGCCACATAGTTAATTAATATGGTATGTGCACACGCGTATAAGCATGTGTGTGGATAGAAAGAAAAGGGTAACATGCCATGAGAATTTAAAATATGCTTATGCTTAAGCAATGTTGAATATGACATGTTAGGTATAGGTGATGAAACATAGGCTCTAGTTGGAAGTTAGTGCCACATAAGCACATCCTCATGTCATTCCACATCAACAAAATAATTTTGTTAAAAATAAGTCTAGAGCCAATTTCTTATTTTGGCCATAATAGGAGCATACAAACTCTAATGGAGTTGAAATTTTCAGTGAATATATGTATTGATGTTATCTACGAAATTTTTAGTGAGGATTTTTGTAGATTCATCTCTAGAATTTTGAAAAGGGGTGTTTAACCATTTTCAGAGGATCAACCTATACTCAATAATGGAAGATCATATGAGTATGGAATCTGGACAACATGGAATTGGAGAAGGAAAAAGAAAAAACAATAATAATTAGGTTTAATTCCAGAAGGTTTGGAGAAAAGATGAGGAAATAGGGCTAAATCCACTATTCCAATAGACCTTTTGATTTTTAGAAATTTTAAATGGAGGAAAAGTGATCCAAGACATCAAAAATATAATTTGTTTTTCTAGTGAACATTTGATCTCCTCAACAATATGGATGCTTTGTGCTAGTGAATATTTCCAATTAGCACCATTTGAAAGATAACCCTTTTAGTTAAAATTTTTAAGTATAGAAAAAGTGTAAAAGTTAAAATTTAACGATTCCATATTCAATGGAGAGAGTGAATAGAGTATTATATCACCAAGATGAGCATTGTTGAGTGATCACCACCATAATTACTTTCTATGTCTAATATAAAATAAGTAAATAAGTATGGTTCTTACTAAATTTTCTTCTATAGGTGGGAGAAGTTGGTCTCTGACCTTGAATACAACAGTATTGCACCAGTAAACAAAAAAATAGAAATGGTAACTTTGAGGAATTGTAGAATTCAACTCCAAGCTCAAAATTGAGCACTAGATAGTAATCGGAAACATATTTTAGAGGATCATATAAAAAAATAGTTATGTCTTCAAAATATGTTTCTAGTTGTTCCAAATACATAGTAGAATAGATCATGTGTGGTTGATTTGAAAAAACAATCATCTTTGTGAAAAATCTCCAAATTTCCTTGAACTTGGAGTATGGGATATGTGATGGGACAAGGTGTAAAATGAAGCATAAATAAGATTGGAAATTATTGTATATACTAATATGCAACACATCACATAGGGGAGGATGTTAGGTTATTTGAATAAGGAAGCTAATTGTCACCAACAAAGGGAACAACCTATAATGTGATTTAAGGTTGCTAATGCCTCAGTGAGAGTGCAGACAATCCACAAACTATGATCAACATGTGCGATCTAATTTGCAGAGAATAAATTACATAAAAGAGTTGCGGTGCTCTTGAAATTCTCTTGTAATTCTATTGGTTGTTGTAATCATTTTTGTGTACAACAAGTGATTGGACAACACACAATCCTAGAGAGAATGCCATCCTATTTAATGCAAGTAGTTTAACCTTTAAGAGAAGGAAGAATGCAAGCAATGAAGGTAACAAAGCATTGAATTCATAGTGTTTACATATGTAAAGGGACATTGGAAGTCCTAGGTGGTAGAGGAAATATACCGAGATGAAGAGGGAATGTACCTTATGCATGATATGGGTGACCCATCTTATTGGATAATATTTTTGCATGCTTGGAAGAGTTACATGATATGAACCAACACTTGTGTGTGTAAATAATGTGAAAAAGATGATGAAATTCAATCCACTAAGGCTACTATTAAGAAAAAAAGTACTCCATTACGTAGAATTGTCTTGTGAGACGGGAGTATCAGACATCGTTGAGATTGGCTAATGATTTCCAAGGAATATAGAGAAAATTCCATATTTGGACAAGGATTAAAGGTATCTCTGGTTGAGGAAAGGAAAAGTTGGTCTTGATTGTAGTTGATTAGGGAAATTGGAGTAGAAAATCTTAGAAATGGATAGAAGGTAGAGTAAACCCTTGGCATCAAAGAAAGTTTCAAATATGTCAAGAATTGGCTATAGTATTAAATGATGCAAGTGGCCAATAAGGTAGATATGGAGATTATAGATATTTTCTCGCCCTAAACTTTATTTTATTTCTAGAATAAAGTTTTGTTTTTCGAAGTAGTAGGTATAGATTATGTGTATGACCTATGTATTGTTACTTGGGTGAGAATATCACAACTAATGTCCTATTATGTTATTTCAAAAAGGACATGGAGTAGATCAATTATGTTGTAGGATTCCATGTTATTTAGAGGAATTGTAAGGGAGAATTCATTGAATATTCTATTATTGCATTGTCTATATTTATGTAGATTGAGTAAGTTACTATGTGTAAATATTCAAGGCATGTAAATGTTGATAAATGTAAAATAATAGAATAGTTGGAACGTGTATGTACTAGTATAAATATTGAGGGATAGTACGATGGAGTGCACACACACACATATACATATATGCTTGAGAATGTATAAGGTTCCAAATTGACTAACAATCGTATGTTGTTATGTATATAATTAGAATGAAAAGACATGGTGACTAAATGTAGTTGGAACAAATATTTGATTTCATTGTGTGAGTGCTTGATGTGCTGGTACTGTGTGGGTGTGGGTGTGGGTGTGTGCCCAAGCGCACACACGTGTGTGTGGAATGATATTTCATTATGTTTAATTTGTTAATAACTGAATTAAATGGATGAATTACTGGTATGTTATAGTTCTAATATCATTTCCTAGGATATTGTGAATGTTGTAATTAAAGGATTATATTCACAAAAATCACAATTTTTTTGGTTGATTTAAAGTTTTGTTAAATAGGACAAGTTATAGGTAGAATTACCATTGATATGGAAATGAGTGTAAGTCCTTGAGGAATATTGATTGCTACCACATGCAAGGGACAAACATTATGGGGAGGATCTCATAGCTGTGAAATCTAAATTTTGTATGAAACGCATTTAAAAAATTTATTATAACTTTTATGATGACATTTCATCATAATTGTATATGTATGATACATGTGAGATTATGGATCCATGTATTAAGGACAAATGGTAGTCATTATAAGCTAGAAATCATGAGGAGGATGCTACTATGATGACACTGGAACCCTATGATATGCCCTGATTGCATTAATTTGTTATTATTTAAAGGTTTCTAGTGAGATTCCCTAGCAATAAGACTATATAAGTCTACGCTCTTCTTGTGCATGAAACCATGATAAGATGGATTTCCCAAAGCACTATTTAGTAGAGAAGGGGATTCCTAAGCATATAAGGGTGAGTGCAACAAGGAAAAGGTGACGTGAATGAATATGTTGTGAGAGATTCATGTTATGTGCTAGATGGGAGCAAGAATGCATTGCATATTTTGGGTGTGTAAGAGAAGAGAAATGAGTTGAATCTCATCCATGGCAGCCATGTGAAGTATGGATATATATTCATATAGATAAGTATGCTAGCCATGTGAAGTAGGGATATATATTCATATACATAAGTATTCATTTGATTTGCATACTTTATCTTAAGTTATGAATATATGTGCTTAAATTATGATTTTGAAATTCTAATCAATGGATTAAATTGTTGCATAGAAATGATAATTTTATACATGTTTACCTTGATGATTGTTATAGTTATATGCTAAAATGTTGAGGCCTTGGAGGAATCTCAAGGAAGTGAAAGGAATTGTGGGATTGTTGAGTAATTTAATCTTGTCATTTTCGTTTGGTGTATTTCCTTCAATTGCCTTTGATTTCTTATAATTTGTGGCATCAATATTTGACTTTGTACAAAATAGCTAAGTACAAGTGTCATATATGACATATCCTTGGGAAAAGAGAGGGGTCTCATCCAAGAAAAATGTCTTCCATTGTGATTTCCATGCAGACTCTACCTTCATTTTAGGGTTGCGACCATTCATGGGAATGGGTAGGACACATGATTCCATGGCATGGGGATGTTTCTCTCTAGTTTTGCTGGTTATAATTATGACTGTTATGGAAAGGGTTTCCCATTTTCTTCTGACTAGTAAGACCCATCAAAGTTTGGAAAACTCGTTGTTGTAAATGTGGAAGAAAATGGGATGATTAGAGAGAAATACCATGCCTAAAATGTACGTAGTGGTTGAGGAAATATCCTTCTAACTATAATCATAATTATTACTACTAATTGAATGTCAAAGATCAAGTGTATTATGTCCCAATTTAATATCACAAGACATAAGATAGTTTGGGCACTTTTTGCGCACATTAAAGAGCATTGTAAGGCAAGGTACTCCAAGATACTATTGAGTAAAGAAGGAGTGGTTCTTCCTTCTATTGTGTATGGTAGTGTAAGAGAGTGCCATGGATGGTCTGGTGGCTATATATTGGCTTGGAGAGATCTGTACTAAGAAATATGATTATCATGAGAGTGAGGGGTTGGGTTGAGTGATTTTAGAGCCCTATAGGCGATTCCTTTTCCCTAGTGGTATCATGGTATGGCTTGGAAACATAATTTGTGGCTTATTTTTATAGTTGGGTGGTAAATAGTTCCTCAAAAATTGTTTGGTAGGCATGATTTTATTGTAGATATAAAGTATTCATGCTTACTCTTGTGGAATACTTTTTTTTGTTTATATATTGAATTACCAGCTAATAAAAGAATTATGATCACGCATTGTTTTTTCTAATGTTGTTTTATATTTTCATATAGTTTCCATATTATATTTCTATTAGTGGTTAATTTTAGTGTCACATATTATTTGTGAGCCTAAGTAACCTTGTTAGTAGAATTAGATGTCCAAGGAATGAATCCTAGGTGTGTTATAGAATGCTAATAGAGCACTAATGTTGGATTGCTATGGATTACTACATCACCTCATGCATAGTCCAGGGGGGTTGGGTACACCACAATTAGTTTCTCGTTAAGATTATTGGTCTTTCATTCGAGTTATTTTCTTTTTTCTATATCTTTGTGAGATTAATGCCCATTAAACTCTTCTCCACTTTGAAAAGTTTGAACTTGAATGAATAAACCCCCCCTTAATACGTCTTGTTCCCCTTATGTTGATTAAGAAGTCATTGTACTAGAAACAACTTCACCCTAAGAATTTTCTTGTCATCTTACCAACCAAATGTTTAAGAATTTATTTTCCTATGTGGCTTGAATCTTCATCTTCCTAGTGCTTCTTGTTTCTTTTCAAGTTTCTTGTAACCCATCATTAACTTGTCTTGGGCATAGATAGAGGACTCATTGACAAATGATTAACTGACAAGATTGGTTTGTTGAAACCAATGAGAGGCCTATCAATGGATGATAAATTAGCTTGCTATTCAATCAACATTTAGCTCTCATTGGGTATGTTTTTTTACCATGTATTTTTTTCTATATTACTGAAAAACTTTATTATTTTCTTTTGTTTAATACCAATATTGGTAAGAAAAGATATCATTTTATTGGATTTAGTATTCCTTACACCTATCTTAGCATAACTAATATCACTCTTGGTATGTCCAAGTTAGGACATTATTTCACTATTTGGCCTAGATATTGAAAATATTCCACCTTCTAGGGTTTATATCCTTGATGCTAGGGTAGCTAATATATATATAGGCATAAAAAAATATGTAAGAGGCTTGCAAAGCAGAGATATAATGTATACTTTGATTTAATTAGGAGGGTTTCTTTATCCTAAATTTCATCATTGTCACTACTGTTATCTCCATATTGAATGATTATATCAATATCACTCTAAATTATCATAGGGGCCATCTCTCTCATAGTATTTTCTCTCATCTTGTGTAGTTCAAGTTGTATTATATACTCAATAGATAAACATGGAGACTAGACATCACATACCTTGTGACCATTGTATATGTAATCTATGCAAGACGGAATTTAAGTCAAGAGAACATTTCATTTTATCTTGTTTTATTTATTACAATATAAGTGGTAGAGATTATTACCTAGAATTTTATATCCTTAGAATTTGAGATCATAAGTTTGTATGAATGTTAGAGGTATGTTTCCTTTTTCATTAGAGAGGTTCCTTAATACTGGAGGAATTTTCTACATACCCCCATATTTAGCTCCATTTGGACATATTGCCTTATTATCCTACTATTTATGGAAAATTGGAAGGGGCTTATGGATATTGTGGACTTTCAAAGGATCACTCTTGGTTTAATATTCAAATAAATATTGTATTTATTTATATTTTCACACTTATTATATTAATTTAGAAAAGAATAGTATAATAAGGGTGGCAAGGAAATTATTAAACCCCAAAAGGAAATAATCATATTAGCACTAGAAGTGGCACACCACCAACCTACATATTGTCTTCCTTTTAATCCCTCCAATGCATCTCATAAGGAGATAATAGATGTTATAGCTGATTTTACCACACATGGTTGATCACACTTTTATGGCCTTCCCTGTCCCTCTGCAGATTCATTGGACCCCATGGACTATTTTTGTACCTTTGATGTTTCCAAGATCATCCCTAAAAACACTCATTATTTGTTGTACGCGACTTTTAATCCCTTTCTCGTGTATATACGCCGATATTACCCTTAAACCTGCGTACATCGGGATGTGTGCAAAAAGCCAAATCTTTTTGGAGTTTTCCTTGATGTGGATCCGAGTCACTTGTCTCTTGGCCTTCCATATGCCTAGAGATCGCTCAGATTTGACCTTCCATTACCCCATCGAAGCACTATATAAGGAACCCTTTGGATACATTGAAGAGGAGGAATTGAAGAGCAAGAAAACTATAGTCCATTGTTGTCGTAGCTTGCTTATACTTGAGTCTACATCCATTTGTCCCTTGGATCACTTTGTGTTCTTCTCAAGATTTCCTTTGCTTGTGAGCTTGCTATCGAGATATGGAGGATTGAGGTGGTTGAGGCCCAGGTGGAGGACTCAGTTTCTCTGGTTTGCAGATGTGCCAACAGAGGTTGTCACTTATGTAATCTTTGATTTATTTAATAGAAATATCTTTTCATGTCCAATGATGTGCATTTAAATGAATATTGAATCCATGGATGTGTTTAATTGCTTATATATCATTGATTGTATATGCTAGAGTAGGCATAACACTATATTATATAGCATGCTTTCCTTTTTTACTGTTGTTGAGAGTGAATTGCTAAAGCAAGCGGGATTGGAAAAAGCTCAATGAGGATCTACTACAACCGTCCATAATAAGGCATGTGTCGAGTTCCTTTAGTGTTAGATGTTGTATTTCTCTTGCATATTGGGAAGGGATTGATTTCTGCAGTTTCTCTGTCTGTTGTGGTGCACCCAAATCCATAGGAATTTTTCTCCGTAACAGAAGTGGCGACTTCGTTGGGGAAGTTCCTAGTTGTTTTTATTTGGGGGTTTTCGGCATTCAATGTGCTTTTATTGCTCTGATTTTTTTGTTTCTGTGTCAGGTCTGGGGGCATGATTACCCAGTAGTATCCTGGAGAAGTAAATTTTGTCTCAGTTTTTCCATTTACCTTATTTATCTATCTTTTTCTTCCTATATGCGGGTTTTGCTTTCACAGTCGCGTATACACGCGGGTTTTCCTGGAAAAATTGTGTATGTACGCATGTTTACTGAGAACAGTTGTGTATCCCCTTATTTTTTTCTTTTTTGGGAAGATTAAGTGTTGTTGGGTGAGTTTGGGTGATTACTGAATCTTCTTTGATGCTTCTGGAGTCTGTATCTCCCCTCTATTTCTGACCTGAGACTCTTTTTGAGTTGATTTTTGAAAAATGTTGATGTCATTTCATTTTCTATTTTTTTTGTTTTGGGATCAATGCATTAGGTCTCTTTTACATTGGTGCTTTTCTTGGCTGTTGTTTGTGAGTGCTTGCAGAGTCTGAGGGTTATAGACTCATACTTTTTCTTTTTATCTCATTTAATTCAAAAATACAAAAACATTTTGCTTTTTTGCATTATTATGCATTGTTTGCATTTTGCATTAGCGTGGTACTTGCATTAGGTTTGCTTGGTGAATATTAGTCATATTTTCATATAGGAAATGATTGCATATACATTTGAAGGAAAAAATTTGCACTTCACGTAGTAGCATACCCTGTTTTTCATTCAACATAGTGCATTTGCGTTGATTTTTAGGTGTGCATTTTACTTCTTGTTGTGTCATAACATCATTAGTTGCATGACCATTTACCCTTTAAATAATAAAGCCAATTAAAATCAACGCATAATAAAATGAATTACACTCTTTTCTTTTTTAGGGTACACCAATAAGACTAGGTTTTAGGGTCTTGGAATAGTTCATTGTGAGTCAATTCTTCGAGACCACTAAACAAAACAATTAGGTGTTTATCTAGGTGAGAGTGTGAAATACATTATATAATTAGTGTTTCTCGGGATCCTCCTCTTACAAGGGAGTTAAGCACAAGGCAGTGTGAGCAGTTATGATTGGGATGACCCCTGGTTGTAACTAAGTAGCACCGAAGATATTTCCAGGATTTTATTCATATATGGGGGATCTTTCGAGAGTTTCAGGCTATGATACCCTTCCCATACAGTCAATCCCACCTACGGCTGTCTTCCTAAGCATTGATTATATCGAGGTTACCTTAGTTGCCTTACCTAGTTTATCGAGGGGGTATTTGCAGAGGTTATTCTGCAGGTGTCCTGACCAGGTAGGGTTCGTACAGCACAGTCGCAATTTGCGTTGAATCTGAGGGACACTATAATTGGTTACGAACCTCCACTTGTTTTGTATGGGAGTCTCAAGCCTCTCCTAGGTGAGACATACCTGCTTCATTCGAGAGCTCACATATCCTACCCTTGTTTGCTTGCGATTTGGATTTACATTTTATAGGTGTATGCTCTATGCATGCTAGTTTTCCTAGGGTTTTCCTAATTATATCAAGTATTTTTATTTTTTGAGTCATTGTGGATTTGGGTGCTGCACCCTGCCGGTCTCGTCATTTAGCAAGACTTCCACCTTCCACGTCTCCTCCTCCTTTGGGAGAGAGAACCAGACAGTCCGGGTGGACTACTTCTCACTTGGATTCACACACCATGGGAGATCATGAGGATGAGATTCCAGAGCTGTCTTCTCCACCTCACAAGGTTGGGGAGGAACATCCTATTAGCACATATGATGCTTCATAAGAACATCGCTCACGATCTGGTTATGATCCCTCATTCACAGGTCGCCGGTATTGGTTTCTGGGCAACGAGACTCACCATGAACCCGTAAGCACTAGTCATGTTAGATATGAAATATCTGATATCAATGCACCCAATCTAGCACATCATGCAAAATCAGAAGTTCATATTAGCACTACGCCTGGGGGCACTCCCATTCCTTTCCATGCGGAGATATTTGGGGGCACTAGTCACATTGCACCCTTCATCCTTGTGGTGGAGGCAACTACACATGTTCATCCTAGACCTAGTGTTAGCAATCCTATGTGGATACTAGAACTGAGACGAGTGAAAATTTGGAACACCACTTACATTCCTTCACATGTCTCTTCGTCTTCAAACCCTGTTCCTTCGAATGCACGTTAACGACTCATCCTCCCCCTAATTCGTGTGGGCCTTCAAGCCGGAATGTTGCTACTAGCCATGTTCATTCTACGACTGCTCACACGATAGTATCTCAAAGTCAAGTACCTCCTGTTGTGTCAGCAAGTCATGTACCTATTTCTGGATTGTCTCATGTTCCAGCTTCTGGAGCTTCCCATACCCTTAACTATGGACATTCTCATGGTACATCCCATGGAACACCTTATGGATCTTCTCATGGACATTCGTATGGACTACACTATGGACAAAAATATCAACCATATCGGTACGGGTATCAACAACCTGCTTACTCTTCCAATTATGGCTTTGTAGCGCCTCATAATCAAGGCACCCCACATCATAATGCTTCCATGTAACCCTACATGGGTCAAATGGGAGGAGGTTATTATGGTCAAGGCCATGGTATTTATAGCAATCAACCTTACATGAATCAAAACTACCAGGGAGTGTGGAATCAACCGGCTCAACCTAGGCTCCCTTTCCTTGCAACTTTGAACTTACCTGACTTGTCGAGATTAATGAACAATCATGTGTCTCATAACTCGGCATGGCCGGCTGTCCCTAACAAGCTTCCTTCAGAAATTCCCAAGTTTGAAGGTAAGGCTAGGGAATATCCTGGTGAGCATGTCACCACTTTCCACCTTTGGTTCTCTTCCAATTCCTTACATGACAATTCCATTTGTTTGAGGCTATTTCAACGCACCCTAACGGGTCCTGCAACAAATTGGTATATAGAGTTACCAGGGGGGGCTTATGTTACATTTGATGATCTTGCGTTGACTTTCCTTAATCATTTCCAGCTACCTGTATGTTACGACATCGGTACTGAACTCTTGTCTACCTTCCGACAAGATAAATTCACACACATTTCGGATCATATTCAAGAGTGGAGTAGATGGAAACGGTTAATCAAATATTTTATACCACCAGAGTTTCTTCTTGAGTGGTTCCTCAAATATTTATTACCTTACATATCAAAGGATGTTTCGACATCCGAATTTCAAAACAAGGAATAGGCTATTTTTAGGGCACAAGAGTTGGATTTGATCTCCTAGGTCCAATTTTGACCCCAAGGTCAAGCTTGGGCCACATGTTGTTGGTATTGTGGGTTGTACAAGTACCAAACCTGTGGACTCGGTTGTGAAACAAGTGAGCTAATTGTCAATTAACCAGTCTGTGTTGGGACAAGCTACGGCTTCATCTCAACCTACCCTATCGGTGAATGTACTTTTCACGGGATGAGCGATGATGATTACATCATGTAGCTAAGAACTGACTTATAGTGGATAACACTTTGTACCACCGTGGGGTAGATTCCATTTCGCATCGATGTTTAACCCATGATGAGGCTAAGGTTGTGCTGAATGATTGCCATGGAGGGGCGTGTGGTGGTCATTTATCTGGGCTTTCTACAGCCCAAAAAATCTTGAGAGCAGGATATTTTTGGCCATCCATATTCAAATATTGCGTTAATGCGGTCTGAAGTGCCACCCTTGCTAGGTTTTTGCACACAATATACGCTCACATCCAGCCCCGTTACATCCTATTGTCACTGTCAGTCTCTTCACCAAATGGGGGCTTGACTTTATGGATTGCAACCTAGCTTCAGCTGGGGGCCATCATCACATTATTGTGGTTGTCGATTACTTCACGAAATGGGCAAAGGCTATGCCCACAGTTAAATCTGACGGTGAGACAGCTGCGCATTTCGTTTTCAACTAGATTATCACCCGGTTTGGCATTCCGAAAGAGCTTGTCACTGACCATGGTAGGCACTTTCAGAATAAAATGATGGAAGAGTTGGATTCCAAGTTAGGGTATAAGCAAGATCATTCATCTTCTTATTACCCTCAGACGAATGGACAAGTTGAAGCAGTGAACATGTCACCTGCCCCAATTTGCAAAAACAATTTAATGTTATTTGAGGAAGATTGTGTTATATTTTATGCTAAGTTTGTAATTGATGACCAAGTAGGGTCAAGAATAATTAATGTAATTTAGAATATTTTATTTATAAATAAATAAATGATGAGACAACATCTTAGGGAAGTTGTTATAAGAGTGTTTACTGGTCACTTGGTGGAGGAGACTGGGTGGAGAGTACACTAACAAGTGGCAGCATCCTCAAACTACTTCCAACTATTGCAGGTGGCAACTTCCCTATATTCGTGGTCATGATTCCCCAAGAAATTGGAATTGGAGCAGGTGGCTCATTAAATGAAACTGACCCAGAGGACCTAGGCATCTCTATAAAATTTTCCATTAAAGACAGATGAGGCTGCTCATTCTGGGAGGTGATCATTCAGGGTGAATGAATTTACTCAAGAGAAATTCGATGGAGGGGATTATTGAAGTGAGTTTGAGTGGTTAAATGCTGAGACTAAACTTATTGTAGCTATGTTGCAGCTGCAACATTTTCCCAAAATTCCAAAAAAATTCAGGACCCTCCTTTGCTTGGATTAGTTTGATTTGATCTAATGATTTTCTAGAAAGATTTCTAATGCTTGGATTGATCTACCATTTGTTTTATATTTTCCTCTAACACTTGAAACAATCCACTGTTTGATCAAACTTGATTGTTTCCTTTGGATACATTCTCAGCTTGTTTGAATCGGAAATTGATTTGGTTGATGCTCCCGCCGTTGTGGAAAAATAACAAGTATTGGCTTCTACGTTTTCTCCAATGCGTTTGTTGCAATCGACTGACTTTGGGTTTTACATCGGCGCAGTTTATTAATACTTTCTCCGCCGTTGCGGACGGCAAATTGTGATCTCTCCCGATTATTGTTTTGGTTTTGCGGACCCGCTTTGTTACTTTCGTCGATCCTTGAGTTATGGGGTTTCCGTCGTTGCGGCTGCAGAAAGCTCTATCTTCCGGCCGTTGAGTCGTTTTAAACCCCAACGTTGCGGTACGTCACGTCCTTTACGTTTCCTCCATTGCAGTTTCCGAATGTATTACCTTTCCAAGCCTTTGGCAGTTTTATCTTCTGGTTCTGGCAGTGTTGCGGAATGGTTTATCCTTTGTTCTTCCGCCATTGCGGTTGCGAAAAGCATTACCCTTCCGATCAGTTAATATTTTCTCCTCCGATAAACACTTTGCCTATGGCGGGATGACCTGTCTTTCGTATCTCCGTCGTTGCGGCTCCCGTTCTGCTTCCGCTCTGATGATTTAAAGCTCCGATGCGTTATTGTTGTTTTCTCGGTTATCCCTGCAGATGGGTTAGTGTTTTGGTCATCCGACATTGCGAAAGGAGTTATGCTTTTGACTTCTGATCTACTTGTCTTCCGCCATCCGATGTATTGTTTTCCCTTCGTTATGTTGACTATATATAGGTATGGGGTCGGGACATGTTTTATTATCCTATTGCTGTTTCGACTGTCGCAAACTGTCAAAGTCATTGCTGTCGTTCGCTCACGTTCGCCCAGTCCCCCGTTCTCGATACCCGTGTTCCAGGTGTCTTGATCTTGGGAGCTTGACAGGTCTCTCCACGTAGGTTATATGCTGTAGTGCCAGGTAGGCTCGTATTTTCCTTTCCCCGTTCCGTTTGAGCGTTTGGTGGTTTTTCCCATGGTTTGGTTTGTTGCGGCTGTTTTTCTTCACCCCGTAATTACATGTATATATTGTGAAGGTTGTAGCATAGCTTTCCGTTGGGGGAGGGGGGGGCATTTTGACCCGCAGAGTAGTTTTTCCCCACCGTCGTTGTTATACCACCCTGCACTTAGTGAATGAGGGGGTTTCGTGCAGACGGTCGTTAAGCTGTCTGCACCAATCTGCCCTGTGTGATGATGTTGTGGGTAGGAATAGATTTTTTGTGGCCTCTCCCTGTGGGGATTGGACTGTTTGTCTCGTTTTCTACGCTACCCGCATCATTTAAACCCCAGCCATATTTCACCATGTTGTTCCGCGCGGCCGGTTTCGATCCGAATTAGAGAGAATTTGAGGTCAAAAATGGGCCTCCTAAGAGATGTACTACAAAAATATAAGATATATTAAAATATTATGAGTTAGGGGTTTTATGGGGTAGGTATATATGACAACTCACCTCCTACACTACTTTTTATGCACAATATAAATAACCATGGTTGAGTTACTTTTCTAAATTGACTATAAATAAAATTAATAAAATAACTCTAGAATAATATGACTAAGATTCATTGTAAATTCCCAAAAATTTATTGTCCTCTAACATTTATTTGTCTTGAACTTGTAAATAAAATTAAACAAAAATTAATTTAATTTATATGCATAACTAACATATTTTTTTCATATAAATATCATTCATGAA
>LPNX010701032.1:168563-201416 GCA_001517045.1 Pseudotsuga menziesii
CCTAGTCGGGTAGGGGTTATATAGTGCCGCAGCGTATCAGTTTTAACCACAGTTTTGCACAAACAGTAGTTTGTTTCTTAAAGACGCATCATCGAAAGCTTGAATATTTTATTACTGCATAGCACTGCGCAGCGTTTCATGTGAATAATAGATTGCACAGGCGGTTTTCTTTTCTGAAAGTCACCATAGAAACTGGCATAAGTTCCTCTTTTTTTCTGTGCAGGGCGATGGTTATGGCACCCACAGCAAGCCCAGATTTTCTTCATTTTAAGGTAGATGTCATTTCTCACCAGAATTCTGTTAGTTAATCCATTTCAGCTCATATGCATGCACATGTTTGCTTCATTTAATTACTTCTGTCATGTTAAACATAGATGAAGTGAAATATTGCATTCTGATGTCTCAATGTTGCAACTTCTCTGGAAATGGCTTAATGTTTACAATTTCATATATGGCAGGAAGATTTCAAACTCATAATGTCAAAAGGGAAAAAGAAGAAGGCCCCTGTGGTCGAGGAGGAGCCCGAAGTGGAATTCATTACCAAAACAGAATACATATATGAAGACACCAAGTGTATATCTGGTGTGGAGCCCTAGTACCAATGGGGAGAGATTTACAGGCTGATCACACGCTAGGAGGTGCCGGATATGGGCCTGGAAGAAGAGGGCATATATGCCAATATCGAGAGATCTTCACTGATGAATATTGCCACCAGACCAGAGCTTTTCCCATGCTCTGAAGTAATTGGTTGGATTCTTCCCCGAGCAGATGTAACAACGATGATCCTGGAGAATGTTGAAAAACAGGGCTATGCTGCATATAGCCCAGGATATGTAGCTCTGGCCTACCACCTGCCAGAAGCGCAAATATTTATGTCTGATGATTGGTTGAATAACATTAGAATGGACCTTGTAGAAACCCTTAAAAGAATGCTGCTATCAGGAAAGCATTTCAGAACCAGGGCTACGGGAGAGTATGATACAGCAAGCTTAAGGGCCCCATACATGTTCATAGCTTTAATGCTCAACAGGATTTTTGGAAGAGCTCATGGAAGGTTCTTCAAATTGGAATGGATGCCAATCATTTTTTATGTTGCAACCCAGGGGACCATTTTCAACTGGGCCAACATTGTATCAAACAGTCTCTCTTCCTGCTTGGCCTCAGCCTTGGGTGGAGTATCCCAAAAAAGGTCTGAATTCTATATGAGCTCCATACTTGTCGATTGTATATTGTGCAATCAGCCTTTCCCCGGCCTCAGGTGCATCTGGGATAGGGAAAGAATGCCTGTCTATTCTGCATATAAACCACTGTGGGCTCAAAAGTACCACAGCCATTATCGAGAAGTCTATGAACACCTCATCATGCCACTGTATACGCTCATTTTCTTGAAAGAGTGTGATTGCATGTCAGAGGAGGCGCTGCAAGTAATGGAAGAATATGCAGACTACTATCTGACTAAGGATGGCCTTTACTTCAGGATGTTTGGAGTTTCAAGAGCACCTTCCCTACTGCCCAAATACGCCACTGACTACATCACTCACAAGGAGGCTATTAGGCAAGTCTTCTTGGATGGCATAGGGAGCTTCTTGTTTGAGCATAAGAAGGCCGCCTATCCTCCTTTTCCCTTCAATTTAGGAGGTTACAGGTTCACCAGAGTGAAGAAAGCTGATGAATTTGTAGAAGAGTTGGAAAGGTTTCATTTTGGCGAGATGACTTTCCATAGAAGTGACTCCCGCGGTAAAGTAGCTGAACATTGTAAAGAAAACAACGTACATTTTGAGTATACCCACCATTGGGATAGAGAAGAATCAATCTTCCGAAGTGCATTGAATATGACAGCCTTGAGGAGAAGGTTCAAGCAGAAGATAATCACAAAAGGTGGGAAAGGAGCGGATGAACAAGCCAAAGTTGATGAAGAAGCCAGAAAGAGAATTGAAGATGCCCAAAGGTTGGCACAGGAAGTGGCAGGATGGTTGCAGGGAGAAGAAGAAGAAAAAAGAAGAGCTGCCCAAGAAGCATCCCAAAAGGCAGAAGAAGATGCTAGGAATGAAGAAGAAAAGAAAAGAAAGATTGACGAGGAGATACAGAAGCAAGAAGCAGAGAGGTTGAAGTTGACTCAGACAGAGACTGAACAGTTAGTCTCTGACACAGCTGGTGGTCAAACCCAGGACATTGAAAACCCCGAGGTGCAGGACCCAGAAGTACCTACTGCTAGCACACCTGGACAATCTGTAGTCTCCACCCTTAAACTGATCCCTTTTGTACAGAAGGTGGGTGAAGAAATACCTGATTTTAACACCATCTACTATGACAGGGAAACAAAGAGGATAGTGAAGAGAATGGCAAGGAAGGTTGAAACAGGAGGTCTTCCTGGTAAAATGATAATGGATATGCTCATTGTGTTGGGAACAGACCAAGATCCAAGATTCACCATTAGAGCCAGAGCAGCATTGATTCAAGCTTCAAAAGATAATGTGGACAGGATTATGACAGACTTGGAGCTATCCAAGAATTCCTCTGTTCAATTGAAAGACACATTGAGAAAGGAGAGAGCGGAAAGCAATAGGCTAAAGAGGAAATATGAGGACATGAAAAGGGATATGACCTCCTCAAAAGATGAATTGCAACTCCTCCAAGCAGAGAGACAAGCTAGTGAAGCTCCACAAGAGTGTCTGGAGAAAGTGCAGCAAGAGTATCAAGAGCTTCGGGTGGAGAAAGAATAGCTGCTGGGAAAGATAGGAGACTTAGAGTAGCAAAAGACCGCCTTAGAAGCAAATTAGTAGCAGGCTCAAGAACAAGAGAGAAAGCTTCAAGAGCAAATTTCTTCTTTAGCCTCTGCTTTATAGGAAGCAAGGGAGCAGCAGGTCAACCTCCAACCGTTCAAAGAGCATGTGTTGGCACAAAAGGCCAAGATGCTGCAGCTATAGACTGCCATAGAAGAGGAGAGATGTAAAGTTCTGCAGGTAGATGGCCGATTAGAAGAAATCCTGGAAACCTCCTCTTACTTTGTTGATAGATCTCAGGACGTCCTTGAGGTCTTGACTGCAAGAATGGCAAGGCTAAAAAATAATGAAGAAACTCCAGCAGAGCTTCCATCAAAGGATCAATAGGCCCTCAAGTGGGATTATGACTTATTAGAATTTGCTATAAATACCGCAGAGGATTTCAAAAAGGTAGTTAAAAAGACAAAAGCCTGCACAGAGTTCTTCAGAAGGCTCCTTATTACCTACAATCGGTGCCAAACAGAGGCCGAACAGAGGCTTGATGTTTTCTCAGACCACAACTCATTTGTGGAGATGTTGCAGAAGAGATATCAGGAGGAGGAAGTGAAAGTACAGCATATTAAAGCCCTGGATGATCAGATCTTGAGAAGTGAAGTAGATCATTCAACCATCAGCATTCAGCTTTTGGAGGATCAGCTCCGGTTGAGTGCAGCCAGGATTGAGGCTATAAAGAACCAGTCTGCAAAGTTTGAGATCAACATTCAGTTTCTGGAACCTTGTGCCTTTGAAGGCATCGCCTCTGAAGCTTTGGCATGGAAGAATTTTCTGGACACCCAAGTGGGACCCTCCTCGTAAAAGATTGGTCACTTTTGTAATTTGTAAAGATTTTGTAAAAACATTTGAGAAAAGTGAAACATTGGAGGTGAAGAGTTGGGAAGCCCAAAGGTTACTTTGGGCAACCCAACAGTCTCACCCTTTTTGTATAAATGTAGAAGGCTTAGAAGGGATAGGGGCTTTTTCCCAGTTAGACATGTAAAGCGATATTGTAAGAAGAACTACTTTTTTTTTGCAATAAAGAATTATGGTTTTCCTGTTGGAGAAAGATTGGTGGGACTTTCAAATGTTATGCTGTGGATTGCGGAAAGATGAACTATTTTGTTTTTTCCAGCTTTTGGTCCATTAACTGTGAGATCGTTCTAACTCTTAGAGCCTATGTTCTTGTTTGAATGATTTCTGGTTTATTCTGTGGATTTACCACCATGAGTAATGTATGTTGTTCATAAACAATTAGCTATCTGATTGTCTAAATATCTATAATCGTTCATGTGTTGTAGGAAGGAATATCAACTATCTGTAATTTCTCTTTATAATGCATGCACAATACACATTACTCATAAATAAGTTACAATTTTTCTCCCCAGGGATAGATAGATAGGTAGGTAGATAGATAGTTTTATTTTATTGCTGCATATGTGATTGAGATGCTTGTGAGTGCTAAGACGAGAGGTAAGAACCTGTGCATCACATTGTGAATGCCCCTTGCATCCTTTATCACCCTGCATGGTTAATTAGGCACTTGCATATCATACTTAAGGCAAAAAATACAAAATACACGGTGGACCGGCCGCAACCGGTAAAACCTTTGTTTTTTGTTACTTGACCTACGGTAGCCGGACCGCAAACCGGATGGATTCCCTATACCAAACAGTCACGGGCTAATTGGGAACATTGACTGGGGAGAATCCCTTGCTGTTGTTTCCTGCGAATTTCCAGGCCTCAACAGTTCTGGCACTAGAAGGAGGGCCGCCAGTGCATGGCTAGCCGTGGAAACTTATTTTCCCAAGGTTACCTCACCAGCAAATGTTTTGAAGCTTTCAACCTAACCCAAGTACAGATAGGTTTTGGTTCTACCTTTGAAGCAAGAAAGCCCAATTTCATCTTACTGTGTTTCTTACTCAGACTCCTGGTCATTCACCTTTGCTCATGGCTGGTATAAATGTGAATCAGCCCAACCCACTGCCGGCTTGGAGAGCTAGATCACCTTTGAACCTCACACCTTCGTTGCATAACAGAAGTAGGGGGGGGAAATACCTCCACCGAATTTACCATCAATGAACATAACAGAAGTAGGGGGGGATAATTTTTGCACTTTTCACCAACAACCTCATTCTGAAAAGAAGTGTCCCCAATGGTTAAATTCGATGACATTGGTGATGAATAAGCTGCTGGATTCTAAATTGACTAAAGACAGTAGTAAGGAAGAAGAGAAAAAACAGACCATGGAGAAACAAGATGATGATACCATGTTCTTATGGAATGGTAGCTCGCTTTTCAACACAGAAGAGAATGCTTTTAAATCTGAATGCACACCAACAGCAACAAAAGATACGGACCTAACAATTAGAGACAATGCAATAATTTCAAAGATTAAAAGGTTGCAATTGAATGTCAAGAGATAGATTGATGTAAATATTAAAGATAAAACACCTAAAGTCACCACTGTCAACCAGGAAACTGAGCCAATCAGTGAGCCTGTCAAGTTTGTGGAAGAACAGGAAGGTGTTGATCAAGGAAGCAATGAATAAATTGAGGAGCTTAAAGAGGATATACCCACTCAAAACCAACCAGGAGAAGAAGACATAGAACCAGGTTGGGAAGAAAAAGATGAAACCTAGCCTTTTCTTTTGACCCTAGAAATGTTGAATCATAATGTGCATAATTGCTTGGTAGATTCTGGATCAGCGGTGAATGTTATGCCACTGGAGGTTTGAAAAAAGATTAATGGACAGCCAGAGTCCACACCTTGGGAATTAACGCAATTAGATAGCACAGGTGTCAAAGTAGTAGGAGAGATGAAAAATGTCCTCATTCGCTTTTCTGCAAATAACAAGATATGTCAATTTATTGACATTATGGTGGCTGACATACCTGGTGGATATGGGCTTATTCTCAACCGAGATTGGTCTGCTAGGTTGAAAGGTTATTTCGCTTCAGATTGGTCTCATTTATTATTACCTCTCAAGGGTACCCCAAATCAGATAAAAATTTTGAGAGAACCTTACATGAAGCATACTGTCACTAAGCTAGGAGAATGTAATGAATATGTTGATTATGTCCTGGGAAATTATCTGACTGAGCTTAAGCTAAAACATCATACCTCAAGAAAGGCCAGTTCTATGATTGACACTCAGCCTGAGCTCCTTCAACTTCCTCAGGCTGATAAAGACGAGTGTAGACTAGTAGACATGGTCTCAATTTCAAAAATGGTACACTTAGACAATGGATAGATTTTTGACCTTCACCACAGCCTAGCCCTTTAACTTGTTTTGATTGAAGATTTTTAAGGGCGGGCACACCTTTTCTTTTCATTTCTTTTTGCCTTGTACATAAATAATACTGTTTTTCTTTAATGCTTTGATGCTATTTTCTTTGTTTATTGATTTGAGGCTGTTCTCTTTTGATTTATAGCTTTGAGGTGGTTTTTCGTTTAGTTTAATGCTTAGTTGCTATTTTTGTTGGTTTCGAATAAAGAGGCAAACTTTTGGTTGCAATGGAAACATCAGGGTTCTTCATTAACTGAAATCTTGAGCAAAAGAATGTGCTTTGAAACATAGAATGTCTTCTAGTAGCGGTGTTCCTAATTGGCCATGCATTCATTGAAGTTCTACTTAACCCCTGTAAATAACTCAGAAGTAACAGGGCTGGAATACTATTTCGAGGCTCCATCCATTTCACATCTAAGATGTCCAAGGGAGTGAAAGCAGAGGACCCACGGAATGGAAGAAAAGTAGACAATACATCATATATAAATGACCCCATGCCATATTTTCAGAAAAGCTAAAAGCTATCAAGAGTCAAAACTCCTTAAAGAAACAATACATATCAAAGCAAAGTATCAAAAGCATGAATTTCAAATTGCCGAAAGTTCCTCTCCGTCTGTGAGATGAACAGTAAATTATTCTCTCACACAAAAGGACACTATGGATAGAGGAGCCTGAATAAAATTCAAAAAGAAAGGCAGATGGAGGACTCACAAGAACTAAAGTTCAAATAGCACAAAGGTGCAGTTGGCATGGGAATGAGGAACAAATGGATAGTGTTGTTTACTACATGTTACAATCCTGTGGTGTCCAAGCCTAAAGCTACCTAAGGACAAGGGTAAAATGAATCTCACTTATTTGGCCTCAAAAGAGTTATTCAGACTTGCAAATGTTTCTGATGTTACCATTTCCCAATGAATGGACTACTTCTCAATGATCTAAACGCATGAGTTGGCCAACTTAGGAATACAAACATCTAGAATATTTCAGCTTCTATCCAGATAGTCTTGCACTGGGAACAAGTTAAGTCATAAATTTGGGGTTCACCAGGTAGTCACCAATTGTTGTAGCTGCAACATTTTCCCAAAATTCCAAAAAAATTCAGGACCCTCCTTTGCTTGGATTAGTTTGATTTTCTTCTTTGATTTGATCTAATGATTTTCTAGAAAGATTTCTAATGCTTGGATTGATATACCATTTGTTTTAGATTTTCCTCTAACTCTTGAAACAATCCACTGTTTGATCAAACTTGATTGTTGCCTTTGGATACATTCTCAGCTTGTTTGAATCGGAAGTTGATTTGGTTGATGCTCCCGTCGTTGCGGAAAAATAACAAGTCTTGGCTTCTACGTTTTCTCCGATGCATTTGTTTCAATTGACTGACTTTGGTTTTACATCGGCACAGTTTATTAATACTTTCTTCACCGTTGCGGATGGCAAATTGTGATCTCTCCCGATTACTGTTTTGGTTTTGCGGTCCCTCTTTGTTACTTCCATCGATCCTTGAGTTATGGGGTTTCCGCCGTTGCGGCTGCAGAAAGCTCTATCCTTCCGGTAGTTGAGTCGTTTTAAACCCCAACATTGTGGAAGGTCACGTCCTTTATGTTTCCACCGTTACGGTTTCCGAACGTATTACCTTTCCGAGCCTTTGGCAGTTTTATCTTTCGGTTCCGACAGTGTTGCGGAATGGTTTATCCTTTGTTATTCCGCCGTTGTGGCTGCGAAAAGCATTACCCTTCCGATCAGTTAATAGTTTCTCCTATGATAAAGACTTTGCCTATGGTGGGATGACTTGTCTTTTGTATCTCTGTCGTTGCAGCTCCCATTCCGCTTCCGCTCCGATGATTTAAAGCTCCGACGCATTATTGTTGTTTTCTCGGTTATCCCTACGGATAGGTTAGCATTTTGGTCATCCAACGTTGCGGAAGGAGTTATGATTTTTACTTTCGATCTACTTGTCTTCCACCGTCCGATGTATTGTTTTCCCTCCGTTATGTTGACTATATATACGTATGGGGTCGGGACATGTTTTATTATCCTATTGTCATTTCGACTATCGCAAACTGTCAAAGTCGTTGCTGTCGTTCGCTCGCGTTCACCCGGTCCCCCATTCTCGGTACCCGCGTTCCAGGTGTCTCAAGTTTGGGAGCTTGACAGGTCTCTCCATGCTGGTTACACACTGCAGTGCCAGGTAGGCTCGTATTTTCCTTTCCCCGTTCCGTTTGAGTGTTTGGTGGTTTTTCCCATGGTTTGGTTTGTTGCAGTTGTTTTTCTTCACCCCATAATTACATGTATATATTGTGGAGGTTGTAGCATAGATTTTCATGGGGGGGGGGGCATTTTGACCCACATAATATTTTTTTCCCACCGCCGTTGTTATACCACCCTGCGCTTAGTGAATGAGGGGGTTTGGTGTAGACAGTCGTTAAGTTGTCTGCACCAATCCACCCTGTGTGATGATGTTGTGGGTAGGAATAGGTTTTTCGTGGCCTCTCCCTGTGGGTCTTGGACTGTTTTCCCTATTTTTTGCGCTACCCGCATCATTTAAACCCCAGCCATATTTTGCCATGTTGTTCCGCACGACCGGTTCGTGGTCGGTTTCGATCCCTAGTCGGGTAGGGGTTATATAGCGCCGCAGCGTATCAGTTTTAACCACATTTTTGCACAGACAATAGTTTGTTTCTTAAAGACGCATCATCGAAAGCTTGAATATTTTATTACTGCATAGAACCGCACAGCGTTTCATGTGAACAATAGTTTGCACTGACAGTTTTCTTTTCTGAAAGCGCACCATAGAAACTAGCATAAGTTCCTCTTTTTTTCCGTGCAGTGCGATGGTTATGGCACCCACAGCAAGCCCAGATTTTCTTCATTTTAATGTAGATGTCATTTCTCACCAGAATTCTGTTAGTTAAGCCATTTCAGCTCATATACATGCACATATTTGCTTCATTTAATTACTTCTGTCATGTTAAACATAGATCAAAGTGAAATACTGCATTTTGAAGTCTCAATGTTGCAACTTCTGTGGAAATGGCTTAATGTTTACAATTTCATATATGGAAGGAATATTTCAAACTCATAATGTCAAAAAGGCAAAAGAAGAAGGCCCCTGTGGTTGAGGAGGAGCCCGAAGTGGAAGTCATTACCAAAACTGAATACATATACGAAGACACCAAGTGTATATCTGGTTTGGAGCCCGAGTACCAATGGGGAGATATTTACAGGCTGATCACACGCCGGGAGGTGCCGGATATGGGCCTGGAAGAAGAGGGAATATATGCCAATATCGAGAGATCTTCACTGATGAATATTGCCACCAGACCAGAGCTTTTCCCATGCTCTGAAGTAATTGGTTGGATTCTGCCCCGAGCAGATGTAACAACGATGATCCTGGAGAATGTTGAAAAACAGGGCTATGCTGCATATAGCCCAGGATATGTAGCTCTGGCCTACCACCTGCCAGAAGTGCAAATATTTATGCCTGATGATTGGTTGAATAACATTAGAATGGACCTTGTAGAAACCCTTAAAAGAATGCTGCTATAAAGAAAGCATTTCAAAACCAGGGCTACGGGAGAGTATGATACAGCAAGCTTAAGGGCCCCATACATGTTCATAGCTTTAATGCTCAGCAGGATTTTTGGAAGAGCTCATGGCAGGTTCTTCAAATTGGAATGAATGCCAATCATTTTTTATGTTGCAACCCAGGTGACCATTTTCAACAGGGACAACATTGTATCAAACAGTCTCCCTGCCTGCTTGGCCTCAGCCTTGGGTGGAGTATCCCAAAAAAGGTCTGAATTCTATATGAGCTCCATACTTGTCGATTGCATATTGTGCAATCGGCCTTTCCCCGACCTCAGGTGCATCTGGGATAGGGAAAGAATGTTTGTCTATTATGCATATAAACCATTGTGGGCGCACAAGTACCACAGCCATTATCGATAATTCTATGAACAATTCATCACGCCACTATATACGCTCATTTTCTTGAAAGAGTGTGATTGCATGTCAGAGGAGGCGCTGCAAGTAATGGAAGAATATGCAGCCTACTATCTGACTGAGGATGGCCTTTACTTCAGGATGTTTGGACGTTCAAGAGAACCTTCCCTACTGCCCAAATACGCCGCTGACTACATCATTCATAAGGAGGATGTTAGGAAAGTCTTCTTGGATGGCATAGGGAGCTTCTTGTTTGAGCATAAGAAGGCCACCTATCCTCCTTTTCCCTTCAAGTTAGGAGGTTACAGGTTCACCAAAGTGAAGAAAGCTGATGAATTTGTACAAGAGTTGGAAAGGATTCATTTTGGCGAGATTCCTTTCCATAGAAGTGACTCCCGCGGTAAAGTAGCTGAACATTGTAAAGAAAACAACGTACATTTTGAGTACACCCACCATTGGGATAGAGAAGAATCAGTCTTCTGAAGTGCGTTGAATATGACAACCTTGAGGAGAAGGTTCAAGAAGAAGATAATCACAAAAGGTGGGAAAGGAGCGGATGAACAAGCCAAAGCTGATGAAGAAGCCAGAAAGAGAATTGAAGATGCCCAAAGGTTGGCACAGGAAGCGACAGGCTGGTTGCAGGGAGAAGAAGAAGAAAAAAGAAGAGTTGCCCAAGAAGCAACCCAAAAGGCAGAAGAAGATGCTAGGAATGAAGAAGAAAAGAAAAGAAAGATTGACGAGGAGATACAGAAGCAAGAAGCAGAGAGGTTGAAGTTGACTCAGACAGAGACTGAACAGTCAGTCTCTGACATAGCTGGTGGTCAGACCCAAGACATTGAAAACCCTGAGGTGCAGGGCCCAGAAGTACCTGCTGCTAGCACACCTGGACAATCTGTAGTCCCCACCCTTAAACTGATCCCTTTTGTACAGAAGGTGGGTGAAGAGATACCTGGTTTTAACACCATCTTCTATGACAGGGAAACAAAGAGGATAGTGAAGAGAATGGAAAGGAAGGTTGAAACAAGAGGTCTTCCTGGTAAAATGATAATGGATACGCTCGTTGTGTTGGGAACAAACCGATATCCAAGATTCACCATTAGAGCTGGAGCGCATTGATTCAAGCTTCGGAAGATAATGTGGACAGGATTATGACAGACTTGGAGCTATCCAAGAAGTCCTCTGCTCAATTGAAAGACACATTGAGAAAGGAGAGAGAGGAAAGCAATAGGCTAAACAGGAAATATGAGGACATGAAAAGGGAGATGACCTCCTCAAAAGATGAATTGCAACTCCTCCAAGCAGAGAGACAAGCTAGCGAAGTTTCACAAGAGCATTTGGAGAAAGTGCAGCAAGAGTATCAAGAGCTCCGGGTGGAGAAAGAATAGCTGCTGGGAAAGATAGGAGACTTAGAGCACCAAAAGACCGCCTTAGAAGCAAATGAGCAGTAGGCTCAAGAACAAGAGAGAAAGCTTCAAGAGCAAATTTCTTCTTTAGCCTCTGCTTTAGAGGAAGCAAGGGAGCAGCAGGTCAACCTCCAACCGTTCAAAGAGCATGTGTTGGCACAAAAGGCCAAGATGTTGCAGCTACAGACTGCCATAGAAGAGGAGAGATGTAAAGCTCTGCAGGTAGATGGCCGATTAGAAGAAATCCTGGAAACCTCCTCTTACTTTGTTGATAGATCTCAGGACGTCCTTGAGGTCCTGACTGCAAGAATGGAAAGGCTGAAAAACAATGAAGAAACTCCAGCAGAGCTGCCATCAAAGGATCAACAGGCCCTCAAGCGGGATTATGACTTATTAGAATTTGCTATAAATACCGCAGAGGATTTCAAAAAGGCAGTTAAAAAGACGAAAGGAGCCTACACAGATTTCTTCAGAAGGCTCCTTATTACCTACAATCAGTGCCAAACAGAGGCCGAACAGAGGCTTGATGTTTTCCCGGACCACAACTCATTTGTGGAGATGTTGCAGAAGAGATATCAGGAGGAGGAAGCAAAAGTACAGCATATTAAAGCCCTGGATGATCAGATCTTGAGAAGTGAAGTAGATCATTCAGCCATCAGCGTTCAGCTTTTGGAGGATCAAATCCGGTTGAGTGCAGCCAGGATTGAGGCTATAAAGAACCAGGCTGCAAATTTTGAGATCAACATTCAGTTTCTGGAACCTTGTGCCTTTGAAGGCATTGCCTCTGAAGCTTTGGCGTGGAAGAAGTTTCTGGACACCCAAGTGGGACCCTCCTCGTAAAAGATTGGTCACTTTTGTAATTTGTAAAGATTTTGTAAAAACATTTGAGAAAAGTGAAACATTGGAGGTGAAGAGTTGGGAAGCCCAAAGGTTACTTTGGGAAACCCAACAGTCTCGCCCTTTTTGTATAAATGTAGAAGGCTTAGAAGGGATAGGGGCTTTTTCTCAGTTAGACATGTAAAGCGATATTGTAAGAAGAACTACTTTTTTTGCAATAAAGAATTATGGTTTGCCTATTGGAGAAAGATTGGTGGGACTTTCAAATGTTATGCTGTGGATTGCGGAAAGATGAACTATTTTGTTTTTTCCAGCTTTTGGTCCATTAACTGTGAGATCGTTCTAACTCTTAGAGCCTATGTTCTTGTTTGAATGATTTCTGGTTTATTCTATGGATTTACCACCATGAGTAATGTATGCTGTTCATAAACAATTTGCTATCTGATTGTCTAAATATCTCTAATCGTTCATGTGTTGTAGGAAGGAATATCAGCTAACTGTAATTTCTCTTTATAATGCATGCACAATACACATTACTCATAAATAAGTTACAATTTTGCTCCCCGGGGATAGATAGATAGATAGGTAGATAGATAGTTTTATTTTGTTGCTACATATGTGATTGAGATGCTTGTGAGTGCTGAGACGAGAGGTAAGAACCTACGCATCATGTTATGAATGCCCCTTGCATCCTTTATCACCCTGCATGGTTAATTAGGCACTTGCATATCATACTTAAGGAAAAAAATATTAAATACATGGTGGACCGGGCCGCAACCGGTAAAACCTTTGTTTTTTGTTACTTGACCTACGGTAGCCAGACCGCAAACCGGATGGATTCCCTATACCAAATAGTAACGGAATATTTGGGAACGTTGACTTGGGATAATCCCTTACTGTTGTTGCCTGCGAATTTCCAGGCCTCGGCAAGCGATTAGGCTGAAGTTCTTACTGCTATGAGAAGATTTGAATTACTGAGGTAATTGGACCAGTCAGGTGACAAAAGGTCTTAAGGTCATATTCTCCACCCAGTACTCTACTAGGAGGACTAGGAACAGGCTCAGTGGTCCTGAGGAAGCGTTGTCTGAGCGTTCTCCAGGAGTTGGTTGGGAGGAACAACCTCCTTAAGCGGTTGTCACCTTGTCATTGACAGGTTCTATTTGTCTTCATGTTATTATATTTACTTATCGTCTTCAGTAAAATGTTTACTAGTTTTTAAATGCAAGCATGTTAGTATTTAATTAGGGTTTATGAAGAAAGGAGTAAATGTGTAATGTTAGACTTGGTAATTTGCAGATTATGTTAGAAATAGTAATAAATATGAAAAATGAGAAACAGATAGAATTAGAATTCCATACTATATTTTTCCACGCCTGGCTCAGGCAGTACTCTAGCACAGCTGGGTGTTTAGGTAAATATGATGATTCTTTTTACTTTAAATGAAAAATGTAACTACATTCTACTCTAGTTTGCTTATGATTTCTTCTGTAAAGAAGTAGTAAATAATGTCTGCATTAAATGTATTTACTTCATATAAGAACTAAAAGATAGGTATGTAAAAACATTTAGTAATCATATTACTTATAGAATTATTTTTCTTATACTAGTATTCTTTACAAAACACAAACCTTACACTTTAGTAAATAAGTATAGGTATAGTAAACAGACTATCATCTAGGGTTTAGGTTAAGTTTTTTTTTTTTAAACAATCTTATAGCATTTGATTCCATACAATATGTGTCTCTGTTTTAAGATAGAAGGTTCTACTGTAACCTAAATAGAACCACCGTGGTTATTGAAAGATAAACATAACCTGTTCTCAAATTTTGCAGAATTTACCCTAAAAGTTTCCTTATAAAAATCGAACAACTGTAAAATTTATTAAAAGAAAATAATGAAACAGAGCTCTGAATCTTTCCTTGTAAAATTTATTCTTTCCCAAACTGTAGGATACACTTAATAATTAACCTTTTTGAGCCAAAGCAGAGTAAAATATTACTCTTAAACACAATAAAATGTCCCATAAACTTTGCACTGGAAATCCTTATAAATACAGGAAAATAATTAAAATATTACATAAACATTTTCTTAAAAACATAATCAAATAAGAATAAATGGCTTACAGCCTTTAGAACTAAAGGTTGAGGCTCATGCCCGTTAACAAAACTAAACTATGCAAAATATATATACATCAAACAATAACCATTCTTTACTGACAGGTAAAAACCTTAATTCATTTTACAAGTCCTGACTGATTCACAGTCCTTTCTCACCTACTCGAATCTACTGTAAAAACTAAAATAAACTAGACAAAGGTCAATAGCCTCATAGGGCTTAGAGCTGAGCTCTTTAGAAAATAGTAAAAGAAGCTGCATTGTTCAGGCCGTAAAGGCAGAGACGTAAATAAAAACCAGTTGCCATCACGGCTACCAAATCCTTCTTTATCCTTGTACAAAGTACCCTCTGAGGGTTTTGAACTTTTACATAAACAAACAAGCAATGGACCCTTAATCTAACAGAGAACCGAGGTTGTTCCTTTCAACCGCAAGAACCAAACTTCCAACAACCACAACTTAATGCAAGAAGAAATCCTCGTTGAAACCGGGGCTTACCAATTTGTATGCTCATGTAAAACTGAAGTGTGAGCTAGCTTTCACCTACAGAGCTGGAACCAGGAGCAAGGACTTGCAAGATCCAAACCATGTTATTACATATTCTTTGTTTTTTAAATTTGTAAAAAAAAACCCTTATAAGAAAACTAATCTAAAATTGATTTAAGGGTAAGTCTTTACCTGTTGTAGTTTTGAGTTGAAGCTGAGGAGAGATGGCCACCCCAGGTCGTGTTGGCACCGTGCCGGAAGGCAAGAAGACTTGAAGTCACCTTTGTGAAGGAAAAAGCAAGAAAATCGGCTCAACCAGATGAAGGCCAAAGCTATGTTTAGTTGCAGGTTAAAGACAAGCACAGCCTTCAAGCCATAAAGAAAAGCTAATATCCACTCTCGTTGTAACTATTCAACCTTTAGAAAGACCAAACCATTAACCACCTCTCCCAACAGTCACAACGTAGAAGATGGAGGTGAAATTCCAAATTTTGAAGGAGGTTACAGGTCTCCCATGGCCACGAGATCTCAGCTCAACCAACACGAAGGAGGAACTCTCGCTATGCAAAGCAAATGAATAGGGTTTTGAAGTTTTAAGTCAACCCTTGAGTGGATGTAACCTTTCCACGTGTCCTTCCAAATATTTATTCAAGCATGGGTTGAGTTCTATAGTCAACACTGCATCAAACATTTTTCATTTTCAAAACCAATGATCTTTTCAAAACTATACATCATATTATTGCCCATCATTTGATTTTATCATGGTGGTTTGATACTCAGGCTATCTACCTTAGGTTACAACTTGGATACTCTTGTTATCCTAGAATTTTTTCATGTTAATCAAACAAGTCGAATAGATTGTGTATTATTTAAGATAGTACAAGAGTTATGAGAAGCTCATATTATAACTTATGATCATAGTAAAAATAAAAGCCATGAACTTTTGAAAAACTTGGCCTTTATGTTGTTTTGTTGAAGGATTTTTCAAGAAACTAAAGACTAAAAATGTTGAAGAATCCTGATAAAATTCTAACAACTCATTGATAAATTTATAATTGAAAAACATAGGAACTTGATCATTCATTAAGAGAAGGATGTCTATAGAGTCTTGAAGTGAAAATAGTTGCGAGAAACACCAAACAGTTTGAAGTGAACTTAAGCCCAAAACCATGAGCTCTATTCTCTCTATGGAAATTTATAAATAACCATTACGGTAAACACAAGAAAATAAAACAGTGTTCCTTAGATTTTTAGAGTATAATCTTCAGACGATTGAAGGTAATTTGGTAAGTACTTGTTCTTGCAATTTAAACCCTTGTTTATGTTTTTGGTAAAAATTCATTACGGTGTTAGTTATAAATACAACTATGTATTTATAACAATGGAAAAATAATTGACATTACCTCCTTGAAGAAAAGCAGCATATTTAAACCTTTTCTAAAACTAACATCTGAATCATGCTAGGGAAGTAGTTTCTCGACGTAATTTTAAATAACACCTATTGGATCTTACGCTTACCTGCTAAACCTGTAAGGAACCAGCAGTCCAATTGAGTTAGCAGAATGCTAAAAATCTCCGATCTCATACAAGAATTCTTACCTACTTGACAAAAGTTAATCATCAGTATATCTAGCAGCAACAAAATGCAAGTCCTTTTCTAAATCTGATAGAATTAAATTTGTTAAGTCATTAATAGTACTAACACAGGTGTTTAAGATTACATCCATTAGTTTGCAGGTTCTTTTAAAGAAGCAACCCCATGTTCTTTTATAAACTATTTCATTTTAAGCAGTTACTTAGCTGCGACTTTAGACAATTTATGTCACTTGAAAATTTTCAAATTTTTACGAATTTTTGGGTTATTACAGAACAAATCACTTAAGTCTATTCTCCAATGAACCATCACACGTAGCAAGACCAATTAGCATATTATGGTGTATCCTGCTTTGTGGGCATATAGAACCGCAGTTAAGACTGCCACCGGTTTCTCTCCATATTAGCTTATACATGGGGTGGAGTCAGTTTTACCGGTTGAATGCGAAATCGCTTCTTTGAAGCTAGCTGTAGAGCTTTTACCTGACACTTCCACATTGGAAGAGTGTTTGGTCCACTTAGAGCAACTTGATGAGCAGCGCCAAGATGCCTTAGTGGCTCTAGAGGTTAACAAGCGTCGCGTCAAGGTCCAGTATGATAAGTCTGTCCGTCCAAGGAGGTTTAATAAATGTGAATTGGTCCTTCTGTGGGATCAAGCTAAGGAACCCTTGGGGGCAAGGAAATTTAATCCCATGTGGCATGGTCCTTACGTGGTTAAACGAGTCTTAGAGAAAGGCGCTTATGAGCTGGTTGATTATGAAGGGACAGCCTTGGCAGGGCCTAGAAATGGGCTCTATATCAAAAAATACTATGCATGATCTTCAGCCAGGGTTGATTATTGTATATTATTGTATAGTTTTGCATTGCATAGTTAAGTTTTCTTATGGTGATCTGGTTTGTTGATTAGCTTTCATTTCTTATGGCAGATGTTGATGGAGTCTTATGTTTACATAGGATTCACTGATGGTGCTAGCCGTCACACTCAAAGTTCAGCTTCGACTGCTTGGGTGATTTATGCTCCTACGGGTCAAGTATTGTCTTCAGGAGGCGTATGTTTACGGCCTTCTTTGAACAATGTTGCTGAATATAGTGCCATCATTGAGTTATTTTGTGATGCCATTTCACATGGTGTTCATTCTCTTGAGGTATGTCTTGGTTCGCAGTTAGTGGTTTCACAACTTAATGGTTTGTATTGTTTTAGGGATCCGACATTATTACAAAGATTCTTATGTGTGAGATTGATAGAACGGCAATTTGAGAATATAACATACATTCATGTTCCAAGATTTTTTAATCAAGTTGTTGATTCATATGCTAACTATGTGTTAGATTGGCATTTGTTTCATAGACCATAAGCATATCACAAACATACATTTTACACACATGTAAATATAAATAAAATCGATCATCATAAAGTTCTTTCATTTATATCCAAAAAGTGACGTCATCATACATAAGTGTCATATACAAAATTGGGGCTTTCGAGCCACAAACATATAATACATGGTCATACAAAAAAGAATACACTCAGGTCTCTAAGCCTGAGGAGGAGGGAGGTTCTGATCATGATATAGCACTACGGATCTAGCTAGTCATCGAAAGAGTCGAACCCATGCATGTCATACACCAACCACCTGACACTGCATGGCCTCAGGCAAGTCCTCAAATTGCGCCATGGGTACCCTATGTGTAAAGCGATCGAAGTTCGTGTGGATGCTTTGGAGTGTCCGCTCTGCATCCGCACCCATGATATCGTCTCCTCTTCCCCTCCGTCGATGACGAGGGAAGCCTTCTGGCCGTCATGGTCCTACATCTACATACACATGACAGATTGTCACTATGTGTCGTCACACCAAAAATATGTCTTTTGAGTCAATATATCAAAAAACACAAAAAAAATAAATAATTCAAAACTTTAAAAGTGGGTTTGGAATTCTTTACCTATGTCTCCATGAGCTGCTCCTGGTGGTAGTGGCATATCTGGATCTCCACGAAAGTCTATCCATGCATAAGGGTAGTCTTCTATGCTGACGATCTGTATCCGTCACCATGGAAGGAAGTCTGTTGGGTAGGGGTTAGCCACCCTACCTCCACCCATTCTGCGCATGACATTTTCCCAGCGTCGCAGGGATGGATCCCGAACTCCATGTGGAGTGATGTCCACCCTAGAGCTTTTCCCTAGCACCCACTCAAAGAAAAACGTGCTTAGTATACTGTCGAACCCAAAGTTCTACACCCTGCCCATCTTCCAGTCACTGAGCTATTGTTTCATGTTGCTCAACAGTGTTGTGCTCCATTCATACACTGTAGGTCGCATACACTCTACCGCATAGAACATCGTTGGCCGCGAGGCCTGGTGGAGTGAATCCAACCCTGCAATCCTTCCTAATGCCAAATGAATGGCCTTCAGCCCCAGAATCTGGATAGAGTTTGTCAGGATTTGACTCCCAACCTTTTTCGTCTTTGGAAACCAATACACAGCTATGTACTCATCAATAGTCAGCCCGCCTCCTGGCCCACGAGATCGGAGGTTCACCATCTCTCCTCGTCGAGACAAACTAGTGATAAAGTATATGTCCTCAACCTCAATGCTGAGTGACATCTCGTCAATCTAAAATGTCTCGGATTCTGGATCCCAGTAGTCTTCATTTGGCCCTCAGGTTGCCAAGACACCAAAACTTGTATAAACCACATGCCCATAATGCTTGTTGGGCCATTAGATCACCTTGCACGGCTTCTTCCACATCACCATGCTCTCTTTCCCTCCACTCTAACACCATCCTACACAAAAAACCAAATTTTTGATCAATGTTTGCCTTTGAAAACCTTGTTTTTGGCCCTATACGTGACTGTTCTCAAAACAACCGCGTATGTACGCGGTTTTTGGTGCTTTTTCTGCGTATGGTAAGCCCTATACGCGGAAAAAAGCTCGATTTCTGCATGGGCCAAAACGCACAAGTATGGATGGCTTAAAAATAAAATGGACCACGAAAATTCAAAAATTTTGCATGAAATTGGAAGAGGAGGGCATGAGAATCTACCTGGATCAAACGGGGAGAGATTCCGCTGGACGATGCTCCCGGAATTCACTTATGAAGTTCTGAGCTCAAATACACTATGTTGGGTAAAAATTTCAAATGATATGAAATTTTTTAAATTTTTTACTATTTATAGAAAATTTTGAAATTTTTACCCACTTTCTATAGTTTTTTACCATCTTTGGACCATTTGAACTAATTTGATGTTGTAGGAGTCCATTTTTAGTGCGGTTTGACCGTGGATTTGATCTGTTCGTGCCTACTACAGGTATTATGTCTAAACTGGCATATAGGTTAGGTTTCACATCCATTTTCATTGTGCATAACCTTATGACCATTTCATTTTAACCTTAGGTACGAACCCATTCCATCTTGTCACAGAACCTTCTTGTTGCTTTTAGAAGTGACATGTTGTGAATGGTAGAGATTCACCATACATGGGTACCCTAGTTAGATCATGTTTTGCATTTGGTTCCCATGCTGACATTTCTCCTTTAGGGTGTGGGAGTCCTTTGTATAGTACTACCATGACTTTGAGCAAGAACTTCATACTCCTCTTGACCTTTATGTTGGCCTTTTCCCCAGGACTCCCTTGTATATTTCAAGTTGTAATTGCATTATCATGAGTTTTTCCTGCCTTATTGAGCCTTATGCCGACTTCCCTGACTTTGATTATCAACCATACAACCCGAGCTTGTCTCATGTCTAGCCAAGCATAGCCGTTTTATATATCTTTTGCAGCTTGATTCCCCATTTTTTATCGAGAGGGGACTTTCCCCCGAGTGTCGTTATCTTGCACATGTTTCCTTGCATTGAGCATAGGTATGTTCCACTGCTTGGAACTAGTTTTTTTCCCTTTGACACTTGTCTCCTCCTAGATTTGTAACTATAAATCACTTTTATTCTTTTTCAAGATTTTCAAAATATCTAAAAAAGTCCAAAAAAACCAAAAAGCCGGACAAGAAAAGATGTTATCTTTGGCAGCAGTCGAGTCGTGTCGCCTTCGAACAGAACATTGTATATTACATCCATTGGTTGGGTTAGTAGTTTGAATTTAGGAGCTATACTCGTGTCTTTGAGTTTATCCACACTGACTGGTTAAGCTTCTAGTCTCTATGGAGCCTCTGTCGATGCCTCATGTGTCATGGAGATGTCCCAGTTTTGTATATCGAGTCTATGCTACCTAAATTCAGTCACCATTCACCTTCATGCTCTTGTTCGAAGGAAGTTGAATCCTGAGTCGGCCATTCCTTAGTTGTCTTGACTTTGCATGTTGGCCATTCCCAGTACTATTACTGGTTCGTGCACATATTGTTCAAGTCCTTCCACATTATACATTGTTGTTGAGTACCTCGTGTTGGTTGATGGGGGATTCCTTAATGCCCTCCTTCCAACAGATTCCATCCCATCGACTTTAGATCATTTATTCTGGGGTAGGAGTCTAGATTCATTTGAGTGCCCTGAGACTTACAGTCATCAGTGGTAGGTTCTCTCGCCATCGATAGTTTTGGGAATACATCAATGTCCCATGATCGATGGATTCTTCCAAGTGTTCGACCTCAACACATTTATTCACGCTTGTTATATTTCACTCTAGTACCTTGATTCACATTTTCATTATCGGTGGGTGATCTCGCATCTGTTAATGGTATACATCAATAACCGGTAATCAGACTATGGACTACTATGTTCGACCTTGACACCTCTATTCACATAGTAGGACATGTACTCGTAGCAGTTTTTGTAGAAGACTTTCCAGATTGGTGGCATTTCATATATGCTACCTCCTTGATCATGCCAATGTTCATGAGATTTCAGTTCTCGTGACTTGATTCCAGTGTATGTCAAATATCTTCAGCCTTTGTGGAGATCTTGATCCATGGTATATATTCATCTTTCATGGAGATCTTGGTCCTTTGTATATCCTCATCATGGAGATTCTGATCTATTGTATATTGTACATGGCGATGACCACACATGTCATAGTTTGTATATCATGCCTATTCATGGCCATTGTACTCTTATGTATCTGGGACTGCTGTATGTATTTGCAGTCATGTGCAAAGCTTGATTATTGTATTATACTGTTGGATGGCTGGTTCTTCCACCTAGTTCTTCATCACTCCACTTCTAGGATGGATTTATAATGTATTTTGGCCATCATGTTACCCCTCTAACCTCACACATTAGGGGCATCTGTTATAGTTGATTTTACCACACATGGTTGATCACACTTTTATGGCCTTCCCTGTCCCTCTGTAGAATTTTTGGACCCCATGGACTATTTTTGTACCTTTGATGTTTCCAAGATCATCCCTAAAAACACTCATTATTTGTTGTACGCGACTTTTAATCCCTTTCTCGCGTATATACGCGAATATTACCCTTAAACCCGCGTACATCGAGATGTGTGCAAAAAGCCAAATATTTTTGGAGTTTTCCTTGATGTGGATCTGAGTCACTTGTCTCTTGGCCTTCCATATGCCTTGAGATCGCTCATATTTAACCTTCCATTACCCCATTGAAGCACTACATAAGGAACCCTTTGGATACATTGAAGAGGAGGAATTGAAGAGCAAGAGTGACTATAGTCCATTGTTGCTGTAGCTTGCTTATACTTGAGTCTGCATCCCTTTGTCCCTTGGAGCACTTTGTGTTCTTCCCAAGCTTTCCTTTGCTTGTGAGCTTGCTATTGAGAGATGGGGGATTGAGGTGGTGGAGGCCCAGGTGGAGGACTCAGTTTCTCTGGTTCGCAGACGTGCCGACAGAGGTTGTCACTTATGTAATCTCCGATTTATTTAATAGAAATATCTTTTCATTTCCAATGATGTGTATTTAAATGAATATTGAATCCATGGATGTGTTTAATTGCTTATATATCATTGATTGTATATGCTAGAGTAGGCCTAACACTATTTTATATAGCATGCTTGCCTTGTTTACTGTTGTTGAGAGTGAATTGCTAACGCAAGCGGGATTGGAAAAAGCTTAATGGGAATATACTACAACCGTTTGAAATATGTGTCGAGATAATTTAGTGTTAGATGTTTTATTTCTCTTGCATATTGGGAAAGGATTGATTTCTGCGGTTTCTCTATCTGTTGTGGTACACCCCAAGCCATAGGAATTTTTCTCCATAACAATAGTTGAGAGAAATAAGGGAAAGTGGAAAGTTTAATAAATGGATTAATCAATCCCACTAGCATTTTATCATTACCTTGCCTCCTAGTTGAGCAACCTATAAAAAAATACAAAGGTATTATGTTGATCATGGGAACACTACTAGTGATGATGAAAGAGATGATGATGATAAAAATATGGATACATGTCTATAGCATTGCGAGGAATTATAAGAACAAATGTGAAATGATCATTTTAGATATTATCAACATTTTATACAAAACCAAGGCATTGATGAATATTATATTATCTATGTACCCACAACGGGTGTTTCCTCAATCCCAACCACACGATGTTCCCACGATTGTGACATTTGGTGGATAGAGTAGACGACCACTTGACATGTGGACCATCCACACACTTATATTGAGAGAAGGTTTTCTCTTAGCATGCATCGTGGGAGGGTGGGGATCATCTACCTTGCTCATAGGAGTCTAGAACTTTCCATCGATATTTCCCTTGCAAGATTCAATTAGTAGACAAAAATTCATGCTGCATTCAACCTCCTTCAATCTCCATACTCACTTAGATCAAGAGATGTGATGGCTAATGATTACACTCAACAAGAGATATTGCCACATTCCCTTTGGATATTGTCACCTTTACCACATGATTTCTTCCCATATCTTTATTTCTACCATTCAGTAACTTTGCGTTCATGACCTCTAATCCCCTTCAATCTATGTTTCCCCCCCTATACCTTCGCCATGGCTCACTTAAGAACATAGAGTGGAGAACCATTGATGGTCCCCACCAATCCCATATGTCTTTGGCTATTCTTGATAAGAAAAATCCCAAGGCTTGTTTTTATGATTGAGTTCATCCCACCGCTATAAACCACATTCACAATATGGAAACTCGACTCCTTCAAGAAGCCTGCTTCACCAATATTGGTGGAATATTTTGGTCATATGGTGAAATATTTGAGCTCTACTCGAACCAGGGAAACTTGTTATACTAAAACACCTGGCCTTATATGGTATACCAAATATTTTCTAGATCATTCTATCATGGACTAAGGGTCAATCCCACAGTGATTCCTAAGGAATGACCCTACATGCGAGGATGGACTGCTTGGAGGGTTGGCTCTGACATCTCACTCAGGCACATGTGAACTCTGATGCCTGGATTAATGCCAAGATCAATGCTCTAGGCCAGGAATTGATAGGTAAAAGGTTTAGTTAGGATCCTTTGAATCCTCGGGACACTCAAATGGTTTTTCATCATGATGCCCCACCATTCAAGCTAGACGAGCCTTCTAGTGCTAAGAAGGAAAATTTAGGTGATTACCAGTTTGCTTCTCCTCCCATTCGTATTTCGATTGATGATTAGTCTTGTTATGTTGATGTATTTGTAAATTCAAAAGATATTCTAATGTATATTATCATTGTATGTTGTTGTACGCCCATTGGGGATGTGTGTTACCCCTTTGCAAGATGTCTAAATTGTGTCTAGACCTTGAGGTACAACCTCTATTGTAAGTTAGGGAAATAGTCCCCAGTGTAACATCATGTAATATGTAATTGTGGTCTCTCTAGGAGAAGTGGGCCCCATGTGAGATGACATGTAGGCTCAGGTCTTATATTTGGTTAGTGACTTGAAAGAGTATAAATACGGAGGCACTCTCCCTCATTTATACACACCTCACACACTCTCTAAGTCGTTTGAGAAAGAGAGATAGTCATAGGAGGAGAAAAAGATAGCTGCTAAACATTTCTTATTACTTATTTTGATCATCTTACTATTATGAAGAAGTTTGCGGGGTCTTCTCTTTTATGGTTTCCCTGATGAAAATCTAAATTACATTTTATGCATTTTGTTGTACTTGTTATTCTTTCAGATAAAGATCCTAGATCATCTAATCAGATCTTAAGAAAATCTAACATGGTATTAGAGCCTTTGTGAAAGAAGGCACAGTGCAGCTACAGGAACTAGGGATTCCTAGTTGAAGGTGTTCTCTACATAGATCATCAAGCAAGGAGGGTTAGGCTAACTCACCTCAATAGGGTGCATCTATTGGTGGTATCATTTTCTGAATCAAATAAGTTTCACTGTATAGCCGAAATACAACTGCAATTCCAGCTAATGGAAATTAGGGTTTCATGCCTGGAAACCCTAGAAGACTAAATTTAGTAATCCTAGAACTTTCGCTATAACGCGATATTGGAGAAGGATCAGAAGCCAAAAAAATTTACAGGATGAAGAGAAATTTGTGTTGTACACTTTGTAACCATTTCAGCCTCAGATTCACTATAACTCAGGAGATGTGGTTCCTACAAATCATGGTTCCAACCTTTTCTAGAATACAATCATAAACAGGTGACATAGGGAGATTTTCTATATCTCGAGCTAGAAATGTCCAAACCAAATTTTGCAAGATGTTGTAGGTAGGGCACGGTCTGTAGTTTCTGTGGTACGTTTTTTAGACCCAGAATGTGAAATAGTGACACATGGAAGTCCGTACAAGCTATATATGTTGAACAGTACCCAAAACAGTTACCTTGGGAAAATCCAAATAAGTCCCACTTGGAGAATCCATTTCTGCTCTAACCTTTGGGGTTAGAAATAAGACTTATCAGGATACTACTGTGATAAGTTTCATACCTTAAGGATTCGAAACTTCAAAGGTACACCAAAATCAATATCAGTAATTCTGCAGAAGAAATTGGAAAACTAGGGATTCTTCCCTCCATTGTTTTCAGAAAATAAGTACATTGAAAAGCTCGCTTTGAAGTAGCCCATATTTCTATCCAATCATAAATTTGAAATTCCAATTTTTGAAAATTAGGGTTTCCCTGACAAACCGTAGATCAGCCAGCTCCAGAACCAGGACGGACACCTCAAATCAGTAAGATCTAAATTTTTTATATTTACACTTGAGGTTCTCATTTCAAAATAACTAATCACACCAACTTGATGAAAATCTTGGTGAAGCTGACAACTTTTGAGTATGGAAGTATAGGACCTCCTTGATCCTTGAATAAATTGAATTGGATCAGTATTATAGTAAGAAATTTCTAGGAGCTAGAGGGAGATTAGGCTAAGGCTAGAGCCAAGAAAATCATTGTAGATTCTATTAAATATCATCTTATCCCTCATCCTTGAAGACACCAAAAGGAAGTGTTTGATGCTATGACTAAGGAAATGAATAAGAACAAGATATTGTTATAACTACCTTGAATGGCCTCCCAAGATCATGGGATTCATTCATTCAAGGAATGTGTGCAAGAGGAATGTGATTACCTTTAGCAGACTTTGGGAAAAGTGCACACAAGAGGAAGCTCAACTCATAATAAGAGAAGAGAAGATGGGAGCAATTGAATATCAAGCTCTCACTATTCAAAGAAGATCCCTCAAGCGATGAGGAATATGACGGACTCAATTCTTGAAGAACCTCTTATCCATCTTAGCATTTGGATAAGAAATGATGTTGTTATGAATGAAGAAGAGGATGAAGTTGAAGGCTCAAGAAGGATTCTACCCATGAAACAAATAAAGATAAGTATTCAATTGTCATTTCATGATATTGTTTGGTTATGCATGTGTTTATATTCAGTTGATGTGTTATGCATGTTTGAGTATTTGCATTTATACTACTGAATTGCACATGATGGGTAAGAATTCGATGATGTTCCATTACTACTTATCTATATTGAAACCTCTTTGTTGGCATATTAGGAATAGTACACACTCTTAATAACATTAGGGTAGAATGCATCTAGAAGTTATTATATGTATACATGATATGGATGAATGTTGTAGCATTGGCTAAAATAGTCGCATGGCTATGTGACATATATTTTTCACTATTAATGTGTTTTGGACATTATGATATGTTTATAATCATACAACTGAACTTGACTTGTAGGACATTCCAAATAACAAGTAACGACAATTCAGAAGAGGAACCCGAAGCTTCTCAAGTCAAAGACACCATAGTAAAATAAATAGCTTCAGAATAATATAACGAAAACGGTAGATCCACCTTGAGAGATGAATACCACCTTGGACATGAGAAATAATCCAAGATGAAGAATAGTATGGTGCTACTTACAAAGAAAGAAAGAGGCCTCAGACACACTCTAGTTATGTGACACTATTGAGCGACATCATTGATGCAAAGCCTTCTAGCTATGAAGAAGTAGCCAAGAAGTAAGGGAAGGAGAGCACAAGTTCAAGAAGAATGATGTCTAGGATGTGGTATCAAGACCTGAAGGGAAGTCCATAGTGTCTTCCATATGGATCTACAAGATCTAACATGCAGTAGATGGAAACATCATGGGATACAAGGCAATATTTGTAGCACGAGGCTTCTCACAGAAAGAAGGCATGGACTACGAAGAGACATTTGCAGCCACTGGGAGTTGAGACACGTGAGAGGCATACTCATGTGTTCAAATTAAAGAAGGGCTTGTACGAGCTCAGAAGGCACCCATGGGATAGAACATACAGTTACATAAGGAGCTTGAAGATCACCTAGAGTGATGAAGATCTTAACCTTTGATTGAAGATCAAAGCCTATAGAGGATGACAAGCTCACAGATGGGTGCGAGAACTTTTCAACAAAGTTCAAGATAGAGGATCCTAGTATTCAGTGACCTTCGATGGATACATAGAATATTAGTAGCAGAGGAAGCTACTCGTCACTCCATTACAGAATGCTTCAGTATATAGAGTATGAAAGGCAGAGGAAGAATGATGCTCCGCTTCAAAGGGAGTGGCTGCAAAAGATCTTGAGGTTCGACATGTTACGACATGATGGACAACTTACTGATGGCTCTAGTCTTTACTAGGAGTAAATAGTATTCCAACCTTTACTACAAGGTTGAAGGTAGAATACCAGTGATGTTCCTGTTATATGTCAATGACCTGTTCCTAACAGGAAAAGAGGAATCATTAAAGATGCAAGAAGGAGACTTGTTGTAGAGTTCGAGATGAAGGAATTGGGTATGATGCACTACTTTCTATGCATGGAGGTGTGGTAGAGTGTGATTGGAATCTCCCTTGGAAAAGAGAAGTATGCAGTGGATATCCTGAAGAGGTTCGACATGATGGAATACAAGGCCATGGCCACACCAATGGAATCGAACCTGAATCTATTGAGTAATGCTTCATCAGAGATGGTTAATGCCACGATGTATCGTTAAATGATTTGTTGATTGATGTGCCTGATGAATACAATACCAAACACATGCTTTGTTGTGAATGACTTGAGCCAGTTCCTAATGGATCTGAGACATGCTCACATGGTTGCGAATTAGCATGTAGTGAGGTACCTGAAGGGTACAGTTGACTATGGGCTCTAGTATGATACGAATTAGAAGACTAGCCTGCATGGTTATGTTGATTCAGATTGGTAGCGCCACTGAGAAGAAGAGCACCTTGGGTTGCTTCTTCAGTTTGAGATCCAGTATGGGTTACTGGTTTGGCAGGATGCATTCCTGCATGACGCTGAGTACAGCTGAGGCAAAATATGTTTCCACTTGCTCGGCTATTTTTGAGGGAGTATGTTTCTTTTGAAAGCTACTATTTGATTTTATTGATATGACTTGCATTTTTGTATGACTTAGAGAGGAGCAATGAAGCTCCAGTGTGTACTTCAGATCGAGGTTTCTTCCAAGAGGAAGTGATGAGTCTGAAAGACGCAGATACACATGAGAGACTTTCCAACATGGTGGCAGGCTAGGCCTCCCATGGTCGGATGTAAGTGCAGAGCCTTTCCGACATGGTGGCAAGCTAGGCCTCCCATGGTTTGATGTAAGTGCAGAGCATTTTCGACATAATGGAACGCTGGGCCTCCCATGGTTGGATGTAAGTGTAGAGCCTTTCTGACATGGTGGCAGGATGGGCCTCCCATGGTTGGATGTAAGTGCATATCCCTTCCGACATGGTGGCAAGATGGGCCTCCCATGGTCAGATATAAGTGCATAGCCCTTCCAACATGGTGGCAGGCTAGGCCTCCCATGGTCGGATGTAAGTGCAGAGCCCTTCCGACATGGTGGCAGGCTGGGCCTCCCATGGTCGGATGTAAGTGAAGAGCCTTTTCGACATGGTGGCAGGCTGGGCCTCCCATGGTTTTGATATAAGTGCTGAGAGCATGTCCGACATGGTGGTAGGTTGGGCCTCCCATGGTCGTGATTTAAGTGTGGAGCCTTTCCCGGATGGTAGTAGGTGTGTCCTACCATGCCGGTGGATTTAAGTACTGGAATCCTTTCCCAGATGGCAGTAGGTTTGTCCTATTATGTCGGTGAATGTGAGTGTTGTGCTATGTGTATCTAGGTTGTGCTCCGTCTAACAATGACATGATCTTAAGATGATGAAAATGATAGTAGGGTACACAAGTGTTGCAAGGCATGTAATCAATTCTGGGATGCTCCTTCAGGTTTTGTAGTAGCATATAATCAATCATGAGAGATCTTGCAAGTTTTGCAAGAGGAATATAATAAGTCCTGAGATGTACCTACTTAATGGATTTCTCATAGAGATGATGAAGACCTGGAAGAGGGATAGGCCTACATCCAGCATGAAAAAGGGCTGGCACTGTAGATGAAGGCCTGGCAGAGGACTAGGCCTACACCCAGCATGAAAAAGGGTTGGCACTATAGAAACTTCTGATGACAGATAGTATGGGACGATGATCAAATTATAAGAAGATGGTGGCAGCAGCTATGATGAAGAATCTATGACTCTGTGATGATGATGATGATGCGATGAAGACCTGACCAGATGTGTCGATGACTGTATAGAGAGAGAATACCTTCCTAGTTAAGAGGGAGTGTTGATGTATTTGTAACTTCGAAATATATTATGATGTATATTATCATTGCATGTTATTGTACCCCCATGGGGGATGTGTGTTACCCCTTTGCGGGATGTCTAAATTTTGTCTATACCTTGAGGTACAACCTATGTTGTAAGTCGGGGTAATAGTCCCCAGTGTAACATCATGTAATATGTAATCGTGGTCTCTCTAGGAGAAGTAGGCCCCATGTGAGACAACATGTAGGCTCGGATCTTATATTTCATCAGTGACTTGAAATGGTATAAATAGGGATGCTCTCTCCCTCATTTATACACACCTCACACACTCTCTAAGGCGTTTGAGAGAGAGAAAAATTCATAGGAGGAGAGAAAGATAGTTGTTGAACATTTCTTATTACCGGTTTTGATTATCTTACTATTATGAAGAAGTTTGCGGGGTTTTCTCCTTTATGGTTTCCCGGATGAAAATCTTTGTGTCTTGTGCATATTTTACATTTTATGCATTTTGTTGTACTTGTTATTCTTTCAGATAAAGATCCTAGATAATCTAATAAGATCTTAAGAAAATCTAACATGTTATGTGTTGCGTGCTCCTTTTGATGAACAAGTGTGGCTCGTGTTGTGTCTTGTTTTGTTTATGTCTAATAGATTTCAATATTTTCACCATCTAGTTTGTGGCCATAACCCTCGGCCTATGGTGGATCATGCTCAGTATAAAACTCTCTATCGAATTTGGTTTGTTTAGTGGATTGTCAATTGTTTTAGTTTGTCCATTTGGTTTTCTTCTCTTGTACATTTTGATAGTTTTTAATAGAATGTCGGATTTATTAAAAAGAAGAACAATATTATATTATCTATGGGGATGAAATAAAAAATATTGCAACATCACCCTTATTCGAAGAAATGAAGGTCGATCAATGCTCTAAATTGATAGCTATTATCCTACTATACAATATAAAAGCACAATTTGGTTGGTAAAACAATAGCTTTTGAGGTAATATTTAGATTTTAAAAAATAGAGGCTTTGCTTAGTTTACAAATCCATTGCAACACATTATTTACTCATCAATTAAAATCAAAATTAGTCTATTTGTTAGACGTTTTGGACTTTCCAATTATTTTTTAATCAAAATTTTGTTAATTTTCTTTTCAAAAATCCAAATTTTGAAGTACCCAAATCAAGTTTTTGAATGCATAAATAAATTCAACAAACTCAAATACCCCAAAAAACATCAAAATTATACAAGTTTAACAATTATTATATACTTTTTCAAAAATTAATTTAAAAATTCTAGCCTATTATTTAAAAAACAAATAAAAAAGTTGAAAAACTACACATTCTCTCTAATTTAAACACTAATATTAAATCAAACTATTTGGTCATATGAATATGATTATGCATTAAAAGAAAAATAGTATAAATATTTTACATATTGATATAATGATGAACGCAATCTTTAAAAAATATCCTCGTTTATTAAGATGGAATAACAATGTTTATGTGCATCACACATATGGCAAAGAATCAATAACTTCCATATAGTGAGGAATATATAAGACGAAATTAACCACCCTCTCTCCACATGTATACTATTAATTCTGAAATACTTCTATATTAATGTTCTCATTAATTTTTTATGCTACGATTACTTTATATTATTATGGGAGTATTGTTTGACATGCACATTTCTATGCCAAGAAGTTTACCTAATAATAATTTTTTACTCATTGTGTGCGGCTAATATCAAATTAAATATTCATGTGTTTATATTAAAGTCTTTTTATCACATGCATGTCATTTTTGGGGTTAGTACCAATTTATTTTGATATGCACATCCTTCCTTATATAAAATGGATTTTGACATTATGATCTTACACTCATAACTCCCATCTTACATTACATCTAACCTTTAATGTTAACCAAGGAACCCCTACATTACATCTAACAAATTTAAAGGGAAACCTTTCATATAAGTTGTATTAATATTTATTCTAACAAATTTAAAGGGAAACCTTTCATATAAGTTGTATTAATATTTATTGTGTTGGAGATCCCTAGACAAAGGAATATTTAATATAACTTTAATAATATTTATTGTGGATATATGGTATTAGTTTGAATGAAGCCACATATTAAAATTATATTTATAAAATAATGTAAAAATTAATAATAATAAATATTTATTTACTTTAATTTGAAGTTTATATATATATAGTGATGATGATGATGATTAATGTCTATTAAGACTCACTTAGTTTATTAGACTTTATAAGAAAAGCTATGGATTATTCAAATTGCTGTAAAATTTTAATTTTATGATGAAAAAAAACTTAGAAAGAAGCGTTACAAGGTCACCATAGTTTTAACAAGTTAGAAGATTAGGGAAGTTAGTATTGAAGCAAAGATTATGAAACTGTGATCGGATGTGGGTGAACGTAGGACAGTCTAAGAGAAAGTGACACTCATCTTCAATGCTCGTAGTCTTGCATACCTGACAAATCCTTTCCACCCATAGTGTTTTCGGAAATGTCCAATGTTGTGTTTCACTATGAAGCTCATGGAAGTTCGCACTTATCTTGGCTATATTAATTTTCTTCTTCGACTTGGTTAAGACAAAGAGGTACTTTTGATCTTCCAAATTAGGGTTAAAGACCTCTTTGCAGTATCTTAATTTTCTCTTAGCGTCCAAATCTTTTGCGTCCCACATTTTCTCTTTAAACTTAGATGTGATAGTATTTTTTATGTTGCTGATATTTTGCAAAGTGGCATTTTTGTCAATCCCCCAATGGTTTAACCTTGAGGCATGACATCTTTATACTAGCCTCTCTTGAGTCGTAGATGGTCTTAACAGGAACTTAAAGCCATTTTAGAGAGTATCTAGTCTTCCATGTTATTTATCTTCTTCTTGTACATTAGATACTTAGTCATAGTGATGCTTTTAATGGGGGGAAGCCCACTTATATAAGGAGAATATGATAGGGTGTATTAATTTTAATTTTGAGATTATACATGATAAAACACTTTTGAATTTCCTCGATATTTCTCCATGATTCTCGAGAGATGCTACAACCCCAAACTTCACTACCATACAAGATAACGGGAGTGAGCAGAATTTCAAACATGAACTTCTTTTTATACCACATCACAAGGTTTATTGATTTACAATTATTTTCTAGAACAAAATAAGCTTTCCACCCTATATTAATGTTTTTTTCAATTCTATAGTTCCAATTGAGGTTGTGATGGATTTCAATTCCGAGATATTTGTAAGAGGACACTTCCCCCAAGTTGGTATTGTCATAGTCAAAATTAGCATAATTGTCTTTCTTAGAATTTCCAAAGCATAACTTTAATTATGTTGGTGTTAACAGACACACCCATGTTATAACATAAATCCTTGAGAATCCTTAATTGTTTATCAAGGTCAGAGGGACACCTTGCCATAAGAAAA